>WURT03071405.1:0-13426 GCA_009936505.3 Holothuria glaberrima
CGCGCTTGCGCGCGTTAGCATGCACATCATTGTGCCTGAAATACCTTCAATTTTCTTAATTTTTGCAGAATGAGTACTTCAACTACATAACTGTCAACAACACATAACCTAATTGAACACATCGCTTCATTAACGTTTTCTAATCGGTCCCCCAAAAAGTTTTTCTAGGGTGTTGAATTCGTAGGGTAACCTCCTCCGCCGGGACTCACCTTGAATTAGTGGTGTGCTACCAACATACCAGGAACAAAGCCACGCAACTTTTGGCTTACATGAAGATTTGCATTCACTGTTGTGGGCTAAGACGTCTTTTACTGCGTAAACTGGCAAGGTGTTTGGAAGCTCTTTCCACTCAAATCAAACAGAAAGATATTTATATTGTGATATAAGATCAACACAAGGTCCCACGTACCGTCTAGACAAACATGCTTAAAAGATTTTGGTAAAGCCTGCGTGCAGAAAGCTAGCCCAAATCGAGTAGTCCAGCGGCGAATTTGAAAAAGAGCTCTAAAAATTGACCCACCCGGTAAGGATTTGTAAAATATAGCGACTGTGCTAAAACTGTTTTTTATAGTGTAACTTAAAATTTTAGGTTGGTTGTCACTTCTTAAAAGTTCCCGAACATGCAAATTTCCCAGGTCAAAGGTCAAAACGATCATTTTTTTCAAAATTTTAGTGATTTTGACACACTTTAATATGACGATACTTATAAAAATGCTGCGAGTCAAAATCAACAACTTATACAGTTTTAAAGTGCTCAAAATATCATGAAAATAATAAAATTATAAACTGTTCATAGAGTGTTTCCGTAGCCTTAACAACGAAACTTAAATAAAGGACTGAGACACGTTGAACAGACTGTTCTCAACACCTTTCAATTCAATTCTAGACCATTGGTGAAGACGGATAAGAAAAGCGCCCAGAAGCTAAGCTATGGACAGGTGATACTTAAAATATAACTTTTGAATGTTTCTTAAGGTTTCCGAACATACAAAGTTTTAAGGTCAAAGGTCATTTAAGGTCGCACTTTTAAACTTGATCTGCATTTCACGTCTTTTCCAATAAGGACCTCTCAAAAAATCATATGACTTCAAACAAATTTATTCAGATATTTTAAAGCAACTTTGGTAGGAGGGGTGGGACCAGGTGGGGTGAGGAGACAATGGCCCCCTTCGGGAAAGGTTGAGGCCATAGTCTGGAAAATTTAACCTTTTTTAGGGAGAATGAGTGTGTGTGATGAAGTTTTTAATCTCCGTCGGCGACTGGTCGGCCCAACAGCTTAGTTGAGTTACTACTGCTTCAATTAAAGCCCCAAATTTTCGGTTCTTCAAAATACATTGCAAACCCCATTTTTACATTTTCTTTAGTAAAAAAAAACCCAAATTCAAATTTCCTCCAATAAAAATACCAAAAAATTAAAATCTCTCCACTAAAAACTCCAAATAATCGCCGCCCAAATTGCACCGAAAAGTTTACTCACCATCCTTTGAGTATAATCCGTCACTTTTGTCCCGGCTTTGGGCTTTTTATGGCCTTCGCCCCCTACCCTTGTCATGAACTTGCCTAGTGCAATCCTTGAAATTAATTGGGATGTAATGAAAATATTTTTAGATTTACCGTGCAATGCATTTCGTAGCTGTAACAGAGAAATCTGAATTTTTGTTTTGGTCGTTAGTATGTGTGGAACCATTGTATTAATTAGGTTAAATGAGCAGCAATCACATTACTAAAATTAGATTACCTAAGTTTTTATTAAATACATTACGGTGTTTCTGTCATTAAAATTACTATTTGCCAACATGAACAAGATGAGTGAAAAGGTGTAGGTTGTAGCAATAGCCCATGCATAAACAGTAAATGTTCGTCTAAAAGTTTTCGAACATGGTGGTAATTTTACTAAGGCAGGAAGCGTCTTTGCAGGGAAGGTATGCAAGTAATACATTTTAGCGTTCAAACTGACAAAGAACATATTGTTTTTGTTTCAACACACATTTTCTGCTATCTTTTCCTTTGAGGGGAAAATTTAAGTGAGGGGGCAGAGGTTCTATCAAGGTGTGCCTTTGTCTATTAATAATGTGAATAGACTTCGTTGTACAGCAATCTTTTGCACGGTTCTTTCTCTTTAAAAGTTGTTAGGTTGTTAAGTAATAAAATAGGTTTGTGCCTGCACAAAGAGGAGTTTTATACAGTTATGGGAGGAGCTACAAGTTACAAGTTGGGAGAATTGCAACTGTCTGGGATGACAAGAATTGCCCTTTAAGACTCTTTAGTGGGACAAATGTAAATCATAGGCTTACTAGTCAGGGGTATGGGGTGCTGTAGCCCCAGAGTTTGGAATAAATCCTATTTCTCTGGCACATTTTGTGAAAATCGGACCATTGATCGGATCATAAGGGTTTTCGGACAAACGACTAAGCCTCTTCCTCCCCCTAGAAAAATGTCCTGTACACCCATGGTAACTTTTACATGAATTGAATTCATTTTGTTTACTGGTGAATAAAACTCTGATTTGTGGTTGTAAAGCAATGATTAAAAATTGTTTCCCTGTACTGCAAAACCAGTGAATGGTTCTTGCTTTGGTCGATGTTGCATTCAATTTTGGACATGGAAATGGCATATATCCATAACAAGGCTTGATTTTATTTGCAAAAAAATCCATTAAATAAAATAATTCGCAGTTCTTTAAAAAATATCCTGTTGAGTTGAATTCCAGGGAGCTTGTAGAGGGGCTGTTGATGTGTTACAAATTCACATATGATCTTGCTTTCATTAGTTGCGATGCCTGCCACGCAGGCACCAGCAACTAATGTCACCGACACAAACCTACGAATCTTGGCTTTTCCGGAGATCCCTTTTTAGACGGTTGGTTATATCGAAATATGGTGTAGTCTAAGTTGAAGAGATGGTTGTTTTTTGTTCGCCATCCTAATTTGGTGACATCATGACCTTTCGAAGGGATTATTATGGGGATATTTCTTCATTAAAAATGCGTGGGCGGTGTTTATTTTTAGAACAGATCTGCTGTATACCAGTCTGAAGTTGCTGTGCCAAATGTGGATGTTTTCAAATAGCGCCATCGTCTTTCTTATTGAATTATTTTGGAGCTTGTATGTAGAATAAAAAGGTCCTTTACCAGCTCATATGAGTTAAGCTTATGGGCCTAATTAAAGGTAATTGAAGGCTATTTTATCTTTAGCTAGCGTACAGCCAGCGTGCTGGTTTACCCAAGCGATGTATTTTCTAGGAGAAAGATGGTTTCTTCGTCAAGAGGAGAAACCCGCCTAAGAACGCTTCCATGGCGGGGGTCCGGGGAAGAAAATGAACCCTTATATGCAATTTCGTAGGTTTTTTTTGGGCCTTAAAATCATATTTCGGGCAGTAAAATTTTCAGCATTTTAATATTTTTTTCTCATAGGCCAATTCTCATTTTCGATTTGGAAATCTCAGGGAGCAGTTTCGCCCCTGCCCCCTGCAGGCCCTGTTCAGCCTTGTCTGCAACAGATTAATCCGTTTTGGCGATGATATTGCGAAAATTTTGGCTATATTATCGCGATATATGGATATGGATTTTTTTTCATATTGCCCAACCCTACCCTGGACCAACATGACTAATAACCTAACCACATTAATAGAGTCTTTAGAAATTAACCTAGCTATACCCCAGCGTGGCTAACGTCATGGCACCGCAACTAGTCTAGACATGTGTCTTGTTTTTGTATACTTATAAAGATAGTGTTAGTAATCGCACTTTAGGATTACTAGTTTAATTCCAGCCACATCTAGCATTGTGAGGAGGATATCATTAGGAAACAGGTTCCTTCCAAAGGACTGATAATTTAAGTTTTTCGTCTAGCAGAATACGTTTTTGTTTTCAAATGATTAGAGGTAAGAATCATTCAGCTAACTGGTAGTTTGGGGGAGGAGATGCGTTGTCACCCATTATTCTTTCGGCCTGGCAACAATATAAATTGGTTGGCTTAATCAAGGGTCAACCAGATTCAGATATAGCCTTAAAACCCCCATGCTTTGACCAGTTGGCCAATGGGAAGAAAGTGTTCGCTGTTTGAAAATACAGGTCCATAACTAAGGAGCAGTGGGAGGGACCCACAACCTTTAACGCCAGGTAGAAACTGTGAGAACAAAAATTACATTTGCCATTCATGTTAACACGTCTCGTGCTTAGAAAATAATTTTCCCTCTGGAAATCTTTCTCGCCTGCTTCAACACGTTGTCTTGCTTAGGGCCCAGATGAAACTGATTCTAAGAGCGCTTATTGGTTCTATTTTTAATATGTAGATTAGTGAAGCCAGTTTTAATTCAAAGGATACTCGAAATGTTTCTTTTCGTGAAAAGCAAAGAATTTGTTAATTGTTTACCTTTTTGACAGATTTAGGGCAAGACTGAAGTGACGCATTTTCAAGATGGACCATTGTATTTTATAATTCTTACATTTGATATGGGATTCACAATTTTTATAACGGAAAAACTCAGCTGTTCAGTACTATACCTTTCCTGCTTACAGAGGGAATTGTGTTTGTAATGACCATTCTGATTTTTCGCCTTTAGATTGCTCATCATAAAACTTGAATGTCATATAGCCTAAAGGCTTCAATAAAACTATGAGCAACTGTATGACAAAATCTTAATTTGTTTACAACAAATGATACCTTTAAAAAATACTGAAGCGAAACACCATAACCACATTTTTTCGTTAACCTTACCGGATAGATTCTTAGTTTTGCTAGTCTGCGTATAGCTGACGAGGTTTTACGTTCCACCGTTCGATATACGATTAATCTGTGTGGCAGAAGTTAAAGAGACCCGCCACGCAGTCAAAAATTCGACGTCAATTTTTATGCGAGAAGGGCAATATATTGTATAAATGTAGAGCGTATAACGATCTTACCCGTCATTATTGAGAGAAGCTTTATCTCCACGTGGCAAAACATGCATAAGGTACATTAAAATATCATAGCGTGTAAATTTGTAATGGGGCAAACTAGGAAAATTTAATGAAAACATTCAATGTAACCAAGATAAATATTGATAATTAACGGTTTTATAATGTATAGTTATTCAAAATATTTACCACACTAGACTCAAGGAAAAGCCTCCCCATTAATAATACTGAATCATGGGGGTAGGAAAAGGGGGCAGAGGGGGCACCGCCCCCACTCTCGATGGTGGGCGCGAAAGCCTTGTTTCGCCCCCCCCCCAACTTTGGATGACACTCTGCCAAAATATGGCAATGAATAAGATGAAATTACTTGCCAAACATTGCACCATTTTGCATCTAGGGCACTTTAAATAGTCAAAAATTTCCAAAGGGATGAAATTACTTCAAAGTTTGTCAAAACTTGCACCATTTTGCATCTAGGGCACTGTAAATAGTCAAAAAATTTTCAAAGGGGAGGGGACACCCCTCCCCTAAGACCCCTCCTCCGGGACATTGGTCACTAACATTCACTTCCGCCCCCCCACTTTCAAACAGCTTCCAACGATTATGTGAATGTGAGGCACACATGTATAGAACCAAGATTGTTGAAATTTGGGTGAAATTTGACTCGTGATCCAATTGACCCTCCTAATTACCCTGTTCGAGTAAATTTAAAGAGTGACAACAACCAAGCAATGAATGCCAACAAAGTAAGGAACATTTTAAGGGTGGTCGTCAATCTTTGCAAAGTGGCACGAGGCTGAGGGTTCAAATTTCAAGTTTCGCCACTACACAAAAAGTGAAACAAACACTACACTGTATCATTTTTTGTATTTTTGTGTGAAAAGAGACTCGTGACCTTTGACCCTCGTAATTACCATGTTCGGGTAAATTTAAAAGGTGTCATCCAACAGAAAATGAAAGCTGATATCCTAAGGAATATTTTAAGGGTATTCGTCAACTTTTACAAAGTTTTACCCGGGGGGGGGGCTCGAAATTTTTCAGACATCGACGCTAATCTAGAGGTCTTAATGTCATGTCATTGTTTGGTATGTTATATATTATACACTGTGACAATTCGATCATTCCCTCTGCGTCATGTATATGTGTCGAGAAGGGCTCACCCGTAGGTCTGGGTTGGAGAAATATTGACAAAACCTAGCGAAAGATTTATGACTGAGACATTGAGTTGGGGCGCTGTGGCGGAATTTTAGAAATTACAACGAAATTGGGTCCATTACAACGAAGTTGGGTCCATTACAGAAGGTAAGCGCTCAACAGTTTGCTTTGAGATTAGGGGCCATCGGTGCTCTCAAAGGAACATTATCAGTATGGACGGAATATATTCACAGACACAATTGGTTTCTGTCTAAGAAGAAGTAAACGCCAAACTCTCATAGATTCCTAAACGAAGTCAGTATTTGAACCTAATAACAGACTTGCCAACCTCAAAAATTGCAAACTTTGAGGTTCTCGCAAGAAAACCTGGAAATCACATCACAAATCTGGAGATTTTAAACAAGTCTCATACGTTACTATGAAAGTGTTTTCTGAGCTAGGTAAATTTTAGATTTTTTGTCCCCCCTTAATAAGTTAAGATGCCATCTACAAAGCCGACTGATTGAACTTTTCTGACAACGATGCAGGCTGCGATTCAAAAATAACTTAACCAGCGATGAAAAGCACAGATCTTGGTCTAAATAAGGAAACTTATCTTCAGTTGCCTCAAAGTGATTTTCACTGTGTGATTTGGCACTTTCACCGTGAGATGATACCTGAAACCGTGAGACTCACCGTGAAACCGTGAGCTAGATCGTCAGTTAGATGAGGTTTTACGGCCCAGTTTCTAACCAATTGGTTTAATTCGAGCCAGTCACGGCCTTTTTTCCAGTTGTGGCGGGCTCACTGCATGGCTTGTTTCCCCTACTTCATTGCTTATGCTGAGCACCAAACACAATGGCAGTATAGGTTCGATTTTTAAAGTCTTCTGTATGACCCGGCCGGCCAGGTGAAACCGTGAGAGTCGGCAAGTCTGTAAATAAAAATATATCTAGATTCCATTGTGGATGACCAGTTAAACTGCAGTGAAGTATGAAAAGAGAGAGAGTTCTAAAGATATTTTCAATCTCGTATTTTCGCCACTAAACGCCCATTTCAATAGGGTCTATTTACAAAGCCATATGTTCAATGGACCATTCATCTCACCCCAAGCTTCTGACAAAGAACAAGTCGATAGTCTGGTATGTAAATCTTGTACGTACAGCTATAGTGGAACACATCAAACTTCGTAGGGGCCTACAGTACAGGACATCAAAGGTAGAAACAAGGTTCTTCAACAACAACTGTTAAACTGCGGTGAAGTCTGCTGTTGAAACCATCGTTGAAATGTTGAGAAAAATATTTTTATTTCTCCTGTTTTGTTTCATGTGTGTGGGATTAATGTACATCATCATCTCTTTCAATGGGATATTTGATAACCGTCAAATCCGAAAATTCAGCGTTACAACAAACAGTAAGTACTAAACCAACAAGCCTTTTTTGGTTTGTATCTCTTTGCACAGTTGTATAGAAGAGTAAATATTGGATACTGAGTTTCTATTTTGTGTAAGAGCAACCAAGTGGCCTTGTTTGAAGAATTTAAAAATCGGGGTCTTGACGGAGAAGGTATAATCGAACACACAGAAAAAACATCTGTAAATTTACATAATATTTATGAATTTTTACACGTATTCAAATGTGAACATTATCTAACAGGCCCGTACGTATAGCCTAAGCGAAATCTGTAGGGGCAAGTGCATGGTAGCGTCAGTTGCGTATCTAGGAAAGTTAGCACCCAAGCGGATCCTTTGTTCGTCACCCACTGTCACCCTGATGGAGGGATCTAACAGGAGGGTCAAGAGGAGGCGTGACACTTGTGAAAGGATGCTAAGGTGCTGCTTGTTCCTGTCTTTGGCAAAGCTTCGAACGATCATATTTAAAGACTTCTTCAATTCTGGGTTTAGTTTTGGGGGTCCAAGGTGCCGGGTGACACATCTTCCCTTTGAGAATATTTTATGTACATAATATGGCTAAGGTGCAAAATAGTGCAATCTTTGGTAAAGCTTTGAACTGGTAACATGTTAGAAATTCACATTTTTGGGGGATGTGGAGGTGTGACACGCATTCATCCACGCAGTCGGCAAAATCTTGCACTAGCCGGCAAAATGAAGGAGAGAGGGAAGTGCAAACGAAGGAAAGTAAGAGGGCAGAAGAAAGAGAAAAACTAGAGAAAAGGGGAAAGAGAAGAGGGAGAGAGAAAGAAAAGCTACTGCACATAGAGCTCTTCAGTATCATTGTATACTAAAGGAGTTCATCGTTCATGGTAATGTGGTATTCTGCCATTGCTTCGGTAAATTCTACATCAGTCGGCAAAATGAAGGAAACATGAGGAAAAGAAAGAGGAAAAGAAAGAGGAAAAGAAGTGAAAGAAAGGAGACATTTTCTCTAATTAGAACCCGAAATTTTCGGAGTCACTCCAGTTTCTTCAAAAGTTCCATTCCACAAAGCTAGATAGCGTAAGTCCTGTCAACCTTATCAAGTAACATGAAGACAGGGTACACAGTTTATGTAGAAGTAAATTTCATCCCATATCGCAAAGCCTAGTTGCTGTTTTCTAGTGTGTCAGATCTCAGTTGGTGAGCGACCAGGACTCACGGAGCAAAGTTTGGCTATTTCATAGGGCAGTCCAGGTGGTTTCGACACAATGTATGTTGTCCTCGATACGGTATACAATAATACAACCCTAGTGCAGTTTTTATCTTTTTATTTTTGTTCTTAATGGTTACAAACGTTTTTTGTGTAAGCCTACCAAAAATCTTCTTGCGCTTCTCACGCTTTGCAATTTCACGATTCAGACTCAAACACTATCGGTGTGCAAACTCGGCCCTTGAAGTATTAAGTGATTTTATGCAAAACATGCCCTGCAATGGCATGGGATAGTTAGGCTCCTTCATATACACATCTCACCACCCCTCGACATAGGTGCTGTCGAAATTTGGGGTCGCTGACATGGCCCGGCCCCCTGGCGGGAAAATTCTGTCGCCACTCATGGTCGGTTTACTTATTTTGGCTTTCATAAGTGTCATTTGTGCTATAAAACCCAAAATTTTGGGTATTCTTTGCCCGTTTTTATCAGCTCCGTTACTTATAGCTAAATATAGTACAAATCCTTTCCATCTTTTCAAGTAACTTAATAAATAGAATATGTCGATTTATGTAAATTACAGGAATTTCACCTCATTTCGCTAAACTAAGTTAATGTTCTCTTGAGTCTGTCGTGCGGTACGGATAGTGACTCGATGAGGGAAGTACGATGTAAATTGTGCCCGATAGGGCCTACCTGCCCGGACAATTGGCCTGTATCAGCTTTAAATAACTACAGATTCTTTTAGTGTAGGCTTACCAAAAATTTTCGCGCGCTTGGCGCGCTTTGCAATTCCACAGTTTAGATCCCCGGAAAAACATAAATCAGCGCATAGCTATTTTCTTTTAGTGTATACCAAATTTTATGCAATATATGCCCGCAATGGTATGGTATAGGACACAGATTTTCTCCAAATCTCCCCTCACCAACCCCTCGACGGCATCTGGGCTGTCGGGCCTTCGGGTCGCTGGCCCCCTCCCCCGTCGGGCAAATCCTGGCGCCACCTGCTGGGCCGCTACCGGTTGGACTAACAGTTCTCTCTAACCGCATCGCTTATCAACACTTCCAGTCGGCATTTGCTTCGCCTCAGTCGGGAAAACGGCTCCACACCACCCATGAAAGTGCTCTGGGGACGCCCGTGGCCACACCTAAGTTGTCTCGAGAGTCTAAACCCTAACCCCAGCCTTGGAGTTGGAGTGCATACTATTTCCTGAAAATCCCGAAACCCGAAATCATCATCAAAGTGTGAATGAATAACATTTTTGAGACTTCATACTTTGGAAATAAAGACTTCGGGAAGAAAAGTTTAACTTATTAAATAAAATCACTTTCTAGGAGAAAACAGAACTGCCTGGTTCTTCGCATGGGCATTGATTTTAGAAGGTAATTATAGGCTATTTGTAAGCATGCTGAGGCAACGCGTGAGAAACATTAGTAAAGATCTAAACTACTAATCATCCTGTTTTATGCAGTTTTGTGCTTCAAGTGCTTTCAATCAAGAATATTTGCTGTCGTTTCTTTTCTTAAAAAAATCTGTTTTTCTTGTTGATTGTTTCCATGTGTCAGCGGTGGCGCCAGGATTTACCCGACGAGGGCGAGGTAGACTCCCTACCGGGGAAGGGGGAGGGGCGACCCGAAGTCCCAACAGCCCCGATGCCGTCGAGGGGTTGGTGAGGGGGGATTTGAAGAAAACTTGTGTACTAGACCATGCCGTTGCGTGACATATATTTCATAAAACTTGATTTAAGCAGAGGAACAGTTCCACGCCGATTTAATGTTTCTTCCGGAATCTAGACTGTGAAACTGCAAAGCGCGCGATTTTTTTGCGGGGGGGGGGGGGATGAGCCTACATTTAACAGATTATAGCCTACTTACTCAAAGATTATATTGGTCAATTGCCCAGGCAGTTGGTCCCTATCGGGCATAACTTATAAGGTACTAGGCTTGTATCTGCACAAGAAGTGGCTCCACTGAGACAGTTTTGAGAGGGGATAGGAGAAACATAGTTGGGAGAACTGAAACTGTCTGGGATGAGGGAAGGGGGATATTCTTCTACAGAAACCCAAATTTTCTAACTCTTTTAACAAGAACCAAATATTTTCAATTTTTCTTCAACAAAACACTACATTTTTTTGCCGGCCCAAACTTTTGTGTTCGGCATCCTGCAATTACACACACACTTGCTGCTCCTCTGGTGCAATTTAATCCGTGCTGATGATGCAACTTTTGCTGGTTATGGCTTCTAATAAAACATCTTCGCGATCGGTTACGTTATGAATATGCTTGTATGCAAGGCAAAACCTTTTACAGTAGCTGTTGGAATTCAGTGCGTACCGGTATCCCTTGTGTATTAACACTTTAAGTGGAACTAACATAATGTTAATCAAGTAAACTGTTTTGGCTGCATTTTGCCTAGCATTTACCATCTTGGAAGATCTCTTCAGCGGGAGCAAAGGAAAACACACACACACAAAAAATAAATAAAAAACCACAAAGCTAAATGAAGTACAACTTACGTATGATATAGTCATCGTAGTTTGATAAATGAGAAGCTAAAATAGTAAATTAACTGTTCAAAGTTTAAGTTTACTAAACGGATGCTTTTGACGTGACAGCATCCCAGATGTAGTGTTTGCAACGTTATTTAATATGTACTTCTGCCGCATGGTCACATTTAGGCAAGTTGCGACGACATGTCTGACATATTATTTTTGATTACCCTACGAAAATAAAACAAACAATAATCTTAAAATGTGTGAAATCAACGTACAAACCTGCAATTACGTATGTTGTGAGGGAACCCCCATGTAGCTTATGTGGAATATACCAGCAGGGAGCTGCAGCTACCTGATACCAGCAACAACCAGCAACAAAAAGAGCATGACGCAATCAAAAAGCTGTATTCTCACTCCTCAGTAACACTCCTTCTGTACACTCTTCAAAAAGTCTTCAAATTGTACTTCTATACTACTGCCGCCACACCCATCCACCCCCACACACAGTTTTGCACAACCCTAACGAATACTAGCTACATGTATATGATTCCATAGCTTGCAATAAAGCTGATTCAATGAAGTCATGACCTGTGCGAGATCAGGTAAAAGTCGCAGTCCGCAGATTACAACAGTTCCAAACTAAGCAAAGAATCTGGTAAATGCAAAACACGAACAATTGGCCTCCCTTAATTAAGATGGTCAAACAAAAAAAATCCTGTTTTTACTTAGCAGTGGCGGATCCAGAGGGGCGCAACAGGCGTCCCCTCCCCTATTAGCTGTCATGCGTGAAAAAAGCTGAGGCAAAAATAGAAAATGCTTCAAAATGTTTCAAATATAGCACCATTTTGCATCTCAGCCCTCTTCCAAAAGCAAAAATTTTCCAAAGGGGGGAGGGGGTATCCCCTCCCCTTAGAAACCTCCAGGATATCTTGCGCCTCCTCTAGTGAAAATTTCTGGAAACGCAAACCTGCTAAGGCTGTGTATATGGTTCAGGGGGAGCAGTGAACACAATCTTCTACAGAGTTCTTTGTATTTGCAACGGCCATAGTTATGGTTTTGGTTACGACATAATTACTTTGAGGCCTTGAAGGGCAGTTGTTTTAGGCGACCACAAATGTGGAAATATCTCAAATGGCTTATGAATTATAACTTCACTCGTTGGATAGCTAGCCAACTCAACAATTTAGATCAAATTAGGTTTCTTTTGTATTTTAAAAGTCAGTACGGACGGGAAAACCGTAGATTGCTCTCGGATGAAAAACCCACCTTACTTTGACCCGGCCGGGGATCGAACCCTGCACCTCCTGGTTGCCAAACTTCATTGCTTCAAATTCCACCGCCTTTATCCACTCGGCTACAGCACCGGTAAAGTTACACCACTCAGACGATAGAATGGTCAGGTGTGAAAGCCCAGTCAAAAAACAATGGTACTGAACATAATGAGTTGAATTCTAGCAAAGTGAGTCATGGTTTAAATTGAATTGATTTTTGTGATTCTGGTATGGTATCCTCATTAGCTGATAGCAAAAGTGTCACGTCTACATTTTTCATAAAAAGCCAGGAAACATAACTGATGAAGCAGTGAACATATTGCTTTATCTGTTGCGTCTATAGCGGTAAAGGACTGAGATAATCTACCCCTGCCTCGCAACCCCCCGATCACTAGAAAAGAGGAGACGAAACTCACCGTTGTTCATTTACGATCAGCCTGGTATAGGGTCCTCGATGAACCAAATGCATGGTTTCCTGACTGTTATTCGAATCATGTAAAATATTTAAAATATTGGCCAAATAGAAAGGCCCGTAAAGGCACGTGAAACTGAACAAATAAAAAGAGAGCCACAGAACAAGGAAATAGGATGATTCGGCCTTGGCTGAACCTATACTTGTAAAGGCAGCCGTGCAAAACGATGGGATGAAGCCAAGAATGTTGTCAAGGTTTACCCACTTAGGGAAATGACGTAATGGTGAAGCTCTTGAGATCAGAGTTAAAGGAAATGAAAACATCACATTTCAGTAACATAAACGAAAGGGAGGCAAAATTGCAAGTTCAATCTAAAAAATACTGCGTATTCATATCATGTTTGGTTGTAGTGATACCGCAATTCCGAACATTTTCAAGGAAGTTGCCATTTATCAAACTTCCTGACTTGCAGCAAGGTTTGTTCCGAATTTCTTTGCTCATTTTGTGTTTATATTATCTCACTTTTTTCCATATTTTGTTTCAAATTTTTTTTCTCTCAAATGCAAGGATAGAGCGTGTTTGTTGGTACAGGGTTTCCACACTTTTGGGTGAATGAAATTCCAGATCTTTTC
>WURT03071416.1:0-13424 GCA_009936505.3 Holothuria glaberrima
AAGTTTTACTTCAAAAGGTAGCATATGTGGCACCAGATTGCATCTAAGGACACCCAATTT
Source organism: Holothuria glaberrima (assembly GCA_009936505.3). Lineage (NCBI taxonomy): Eukaryota > Metazoa > Echinodermata > Holothuroidea > Aspidochirotida > Holothuriidae > Holothuria > Holothuria glaberrima. The sequence continues at coordinate 61 of WURT03071416.1, forward strand.
TTCAAAAATTTTCAAAGAGGGAGTGGTTGTCTCCCCTTGACCCCTCACTGATGCCATTGTTTTATTTTCTAAAAATACACAAACTTTGTAACACAAATTTTACTTCAAAAAGTAGCATATGTAGTATTGCATGTAAAGACACCTAATTTTCCAAAATTTTCAAACCCCTCCCCAAGGCCGGGGATCACTGCTGCCCTTTTTTAGTTCCTAAAAATACGCAAATGTTGTAACACAAATTCTACTTCAAAAGATAACATATGTGGCATCAGATTGCATGTAAGGTCCCCTAATTTTTCACAAATTTTTCAAACGGGAGGGAGACACCCCCTCCCTTTAACCCCTCCCCTTAAACCCTCCCCCAGGCCGGCGATAACACAACATACTGCAAGCCCCCCTTGAGAAAAATCTTGCGTATGCCACTGCTTAAAGTACAAATCTCATGAAACGTAGTTTAAATGGTAAAATTGAATCCGTTTTCTTAAAAAAATGAGGTTTCCATTGTAAAATGGTTTCCTGCACATGAGCATGATGATGGTTTTGCTTTTCTCCTGTTGTGAAACAGTATTTGCACATGACCCTTCGAACTTTTGGGGGAACAAGAGACAAAGACCACACATCAGTAATATGTTATTCAAAATCTACTATCAACAGTAAAATTTTGCTAAAACCTTTGTTCAACTTTCCAAGAGTTTGCGTCTCACTTTTAGATCATATCTTCCTAAAAGCGCTGTCTCCCTATTGCATTGTCTTTTCTAGGACAATTTCTACTTTGAATTAAGCACAAAAGCCATTTAACTATTTCTTGAAAAGATTTAGCATTTAGAGGAAAAACTTTTTGTCAAAAGCTTTTGAGAGTTTTTGTGTTTAAAGTCTTAGCAGTTCGTGCGATTGTCAACATTTGATGAGCCTGCTTACTCCGTGGATCGTCTTGTTTTATTGTTCATTTTTACTTTGTTTAGATTTGCTTCATTAATATTATAACGTGAAGAGCTTGTTTTATTTTCAAAAGAAACAGTTTTCACAGTTTTCACAGGTGCAGTGGTCTTTATCATATTCTGTTTCTGTTAACTTTTTCTAGTGTGATATTATCACCGTTTTGTATGAGTTGTTTGCCATTGGATGGTATATATCTTGTGTTTGTGCGCATCTAGTCATTTGAGTTGATCAAATCACGTTCAAATAAAGATTAATAATTTCGCCTTCGAAAACGTAAATGATCAGCAGCATAAAGAGCATATAAGGTGATTGACATGTATTCGTATAAAACAAAAAGTTAATTTCACTTCTCGAATTTCACCATGAAAAACATATCTTACAACGGAGGGGAGTGTGTATCGCTGTAAAAATCATTTCACAATTTTAGAGGCAGCTAAGAAGCCCTTTCGCAATCTTGAACACTTATGCGCAAATCTTGAAACCTGGGATAAACAAGAACACTGCTGTACCTATAACACACGCCAAATAACTTGGTTCATTTTAAAAGGTATTACAATCGTCCGTTTTTAGACCAAACGGAAGTATACCGATGGTTCTTTTCTGTGGTTTCAGTTCTTGTTCAGCTTATACAACGTATGTTTGGTCTTACTGAAAATGTCTAATAACTTTTCTCAAATTACGTGCATTTTCCATATGCTATGTATGTGGAGTGCAGTCTGTTTACCTTCCTTTGCATCTCACACTTCAACGAGATTCCAAAAAGGCTTTATATAACAGCAATCTTGGAATTAACACGAAAATGTGTCATTAGGAATAATCTCAAGGTAAAGTGTTCTTTGGGACTCTTAAGGTACTGTCACTCATGTATGATTTGCACCAATTTCTTTTGAGTCTTAACTATGCTTGCTCTCTTATACAACTCGACTTTTTGCATTATTTTTACTTATATACATCACTACCATAACAGAGGAGAAGATAACCAGAGTAAAGGAGGGGGTGGAGGGGAGCAGCAACTCTACAATCAAAACTTTACTACCAACAAACCAATGTCGAATGGCAACTATAACGTAACAATACCTACAAAATTCTTTGTACAGTACACCTCATTGGTCAGCTTCCCCCAAACTGAGATGCAGATGTCTAGTTGATCCACTAACATAATAATATCTCAGCTACGTCAATAAAATGTTTCCTTTTAAAGATTTTATTAGCTCTGTGGAAACTGAAAGGCACTTTATTCAGAGGATGATGTAGTTTAGAGCACAAAGAAGGATTTAATTCCTTCAACTAGATCATTCTTCTTGCCTCCTGTTGAGAGACCCTTGGATTGACAGAATTCCTACAAAACTGGTTCTGTCAACTTGGCAAGCTGAAATAAAAAAACTTAAACAAGAAAGTAAAGGAAAGAGAACTCTTTCATCGTGAGAATGTTTGTTTAAAGAGAAAAAGGTTTTGGTTTCAATAGGATAGAAGGAAAACGAGCAAACTTCTAATTGCCAAGTCATACACATCATCAAATTTAACTTAGTTGTCCAAATATCACTGCTCGTCTCACACAGGAGCAAGTTGGCTTGTGGCAATGCAGTAATGATGTTGCCATTTCACTTACTGTAACAAAGTTTTTATGTCTTACTATATAACCTCTGTTCCACTCATTTGTTTTTTGTGGAATAACTTGTTAAAAAGTGATCTCAAGAAATGGCTAAATGGAGTACTGGGCCTTAATGCAGGTTTCTGTAGGTCTGAGACACCAAATTGTAGATGGTGGGGAATTGTACCGTTGCAACCGGCTCAAAGGAAAATGAGTAATGGGATAAAGACACAGATTTAGAGTTGGTACAGACTTAAAACTACTTCATCAAACACTTGCCAAACTACACAAATTTATGCTGACTTTTACAATACAAGAATGAGAATTCTGGGCATATTTTTGATGGTAGTTAAACTTCGCCAGGAGTTGCAACTCCAAAGAAAGTGAAGTTGCTAAAAGAATTTGAAGTATTTAGTGGAGTAACAAACATTTCAAATTTGATACTAACGAGCACATTCTATTCTAGTAAAAGCAAAAGAGTGATGCAAAATACACAAAAACAGATAAAAACATCTCAGCCATGAAATGGACCTGACCGGTCCAAACCGACTTGCCCAAATTCTACTTCTTTGGAAAATGGCAGCTATTTGTTGCTAAACATACAAGTGATGATATTGTGACAAGCAAATAAGATATGAGGATGTGGTTCGTTGCACTAGACTTAATGACTTTTATTTTGTTTCTTTGTTGTTACATATTCCTGAAATATGAACCTACTCTCCTCCCCACCTACCCTTGATATTTTCAATTTACGTGAAATAAACAGAAATCTTTAATTGTGTCTTGATCAGTATGCCTTTCCTCATTTTTAAACCATCTACAAGAGCGATCACTAGGTAGATTAAGGAACTGGAATTGAAGCATTGAAAGATCAGCAACCAAAAGCTCCCGGATCTGCTCGCCGTAAGGTGTGTTTGTCAATCCTTAGACAGTTGTGATTTATATGCCATTGTCGTTCTCCACCTTTGTATGTCGTTTTAACATTGCCCATCAAGGCCTGAATTATTATCTATGCCTGCGGTATGGGGTTTAAAATTTTGTTCTACATTCTTTCATCTTTCTAATACCTGAACCATTTCTTCTCCTTCAAAGTTTCTGAAAATCAGATTCTTTGGTTTTAATCCCCATACTAGGAAATAAAAAAAATTGAAACAGTACCCTGAGCTGTACTGGTGTTGGAATTATTATGACATGTAATTCCAGACTGATTGAGATGGAAACACCCATCAAGTATCTGGTAGCACTTACTCGAGAATATTCAATCACGGTACCAGTTTTTCAGGAACAAAGAAATCCTGACTTTTCCCTGAAGAATTTTTCAAGTTCCAGGATAATTATTTCACCTATTTTCTAGTTAACTGTCTCTCCGCTCTAGTTCGATATAAACAACATGAAACAACTCCAAAATGCAGCATACAATCAAATCCATATTTATGTCACAGTCACATTTACTGACTTTTTCCTGATATTGAGGCATGTCTTTCAAATTTCCTGACTGAAAAAAGAAACTTTTTCCAGGATTTTTCTGATTTCCAAGTAGGTAAGAACACTTTCACAGATGAACTAAATGTTACCAATCTCCTCTGAATCCTATTATTCTTTTGCAAGTATCTTCTATGTAAGTAAACACAAAGTTACAATTCAAAGGTACACAAAGGGGTTTGTTTCGCATCAATTTAAAACTTAAGTTGCAAAATTTTTGTTTTGCTCGTTTGTCTCATCATTTTTGTCGAGGATTGTCTAAGGCCTGTACAAAGGTATAAGGAGTATTTCACGATTAGGGGAAAAACATGATAATTCGTAAAAAGTTGCCTATCTTGAACAGAGTATGTCTACGAAAAACAGCATTTTATTCGCATTATAAAGAAGCAATTGTCCCTGTTAAGATGCGCACATGGGCCAAAAAGGGACATTTTTGTGGGCATGATGTTTATGTATATGTTTATGGGTACCATGAAGATTTGGCCAAGAGGCCCAAATGGGCCGTTAGTACATTTTCAATGGGTAGATTCTCCTATGTTAGTAGACCCATATGGGCACCGTGGACTAATCTTTGTGGAGCCGGCGTGGATACGTCCTCCCGTGTGGTGCCCACTAGGGCATCATCAAGGACCTAGATATTTAGTCATACGGGTCCATGTAGGCATATTGTAAGGGGTTGAATGCCAAAACAATTAACGCGTTTAAAAAAGAAACACACTGAAGGTTAAGAGGTGTAAAATTCTCATTATCACACAGACTGGGGTCCTTGGCAGCGTCGTCCAGTGACAGAGTAGTCAACAAAACAACTTGGGTATTCATGGTTTGCATATGTATATCCCATCGGCATCACAATTATCGAACGGCCCGTATCTAGACAAGGTACTGAAGGGGCGAGATAGCTTCTAAACGCGAAATAACTTTCGGGGGATGGGCAAATATACGCAAATGGTTGACACTCAAGGGGCGAGATAACTTCCAGGTGGAGAAATATTTTCCCGGGGAAGGGGGAAAACATACCCATGCGGCCACAGTTGAAAAATTGCATTAAACATTCGGGTGACCAAACAGCGAGAAAGCCCTTGCATGTAAACCTGATTTTGCTTAATTTATTCATAGTTGAACGTGAAACTCATTATCACTACAATAAAAAGTTCTCATCGTATCAAAAAAGCGCCACGGTTTACTATTGACCTCAACATGGTTAACCGTTGACCTACACCCTATTTCAATGTATGTCGATGGTCAACCGTGCAAATGCACAAAATATCTCTCTATATACAAAGCCTTTTATTGAAGAAAAGTGGTTTACCGTTTAAATTCAGTATACTTCTAAAGTACATTGTAATGTTTAATACACAAAATGATTGTACAGAACTTAAACTTTAACCAGATTGTAATTTTAGTGACCATTCAATGTTTATTTCCGTGAAAAATAGAAAACTTTGTAGTAAACCGTTCGGTGAAATGTGGTACAACCCCCCCATCAAGAAAAATGAGATAAATAAAATTTCTTTGGCTTCGTTCCATTACAATTTATTACAATTTAATAAGAATATAAACACTGGCCAGCAAGAAAACTACCACCCCTACCTCAAATGAATCTGCTGAGGAAGTACATTCCTGTCCCCTAACTCTGACCAAGAAACTTTCACGTCAACGTTCATGCTAAATAGTCTTTGGCTTCTTTTCATGAAAATTTAATATAAATGTGACATACTGACAAGCAAGGATACTCCTACTCTTTATTAAGCACTAAAAGCAATTTGGAAATTCCTATAACTTTGTACAGGCCTCAGACAATCCTCGACAAAAGTACATGGGAAAAACCCCGCTCCCCGTATCAATGTTGAAGTCTCAGAACACATTGGGCTGCCGCAACATTAAACAGGGGAATGGGGATGAAGACGGGGAAAGGTGATCTTACCGTAAGCTTGTTTTGCTCCTTTGTCCATCATTTTTGTCGAGGATTGTATGTTACCTCTAAGTTTATGTATAAGAAGTTCAAAAATGATGTGCATGTGCAAAGATATAAGAACCACAAATTACACTTGGGAGTGTCAGCCATATTTCTGAATGGTTATTAGTATTACAGTGTATAGGTGTAGTTGACAAGTAAAGATGTGTGTAAAGGATGAAACAAACAAACAAATTTAAGATTTCAAGATTTCATTTTTACCTTTCCTTGCCGAGCCATGTGCTCTATATCCACATTACCAGCATTCTTAGCAGGTTTTTTCGCTGCTCCACGAGCTTTGTTCTCAGCCTGCGAAAAAAGAAACACTCTTTCACTCAAAATGTTTTCAAAATGCTATGTAAGTTGCTACATATTCATCTTGCTTGGAAATTTACTTCAAAATAACAAACTTGTTTCAGTGATGAAATACAATGTGAAGTATTCTTATGATACGGCATAAAATTCTCCTTTTCTCAATTTACATCGCACTACAATGTCACAAAAGAACTTATAACTTATTTTAATTCCATTTTTGTCTCTAACCTTCCTTTTAGGGGGGAGACTTTGCACCAGGAACATACCCCTGGGGAAACACCAAGTCCTTAAATTCAATGTGGGAGAAGCCCATTGGCTTATGAATTACAACTTTAAGGTGGCAAACCAATTCTACAATTTAGATCAAGTTTGGTTTCTCTGGAAAGGACAACTCATTTGAGAACCATAGATTACCTTTGCTAATCTACATAGTTCAATAGCTAAGTAAAAACCATTTTATCAATGCTAAAAGTAACTCATGTGAAGATTGATTGCATCCCAATGATTCTCACAGGATTTGCATATATAAACAATCTTATAACTTCTTGACTAGGATAAGATGCGTAAAACTGAATGGACTTAATTTTAATGACTCAAATGATGATAAATTTATCTTGTCTCAAAGACTGAAGGGAAAAAGGTCAATTTTCTTTAGATATTTTAAGAAAAAAATCCAGATTTATAAACATGATTTTATATAAGATTAATACTTTCTATCTATTGCATTAATGTATTATATTGACTCCGGGCAAATTTCGATGCCTTTTTCAAAGTACCTGGAAACATTTTTCTTAGTAATTGCAATAAAGAGAGGAATATGTTGTTTCAAGTTTATTCCAGTTTGGTGGTAACCAACTACTTTCCACGCCATCTCACCTGTGCGATCTACCACAGCATCGGAAAGGTCTTTGTCTAGAGTCAATGGCTCAGGGGTCCTGTAATGAGTTTGCAAGACTGAGTTTTCAAATTTCTCGCTGAAAAAAGGGGAAGTTTAACTTTTTCATAAATGTCTTGGCTTTATCGATTGGGTCTGAAGTTGCTGAAACAATAAAAAAAAATAGGAAAACATTAAAAGGCACTGTGATAAATGTCATTTTTCAAATGATAAGTACAGAAGAGCAGCAAACCTTCCATGAACCAACACAATGATTTCAAGTGATGATATATAACCTGTCATTTAACACTAGCAGTAACTCTCTAAAGAACATACTCAGCTGAACTTTCTGCTGTTTCAAGCACCTCAAAAATTAAACACAATGTTGAACTTCAAATGGAGAAAATTTAAGTCTATCATAAAATTGATTTGTAACAGGCCTGCCATAATCTATCTATGGGAGGGGATAGTGGGTAGGGTGGAGGACTGGTCAAATAGTAACATTTATAAACAAAAGAATATTGTAATTTGTGTGGATTCATTACCTGTAGGTGTTAACCATACATATCATCATCAGAGCAGGGCCTGTCATCAACATAATGAACCACAATTCTATCCCCTCTCTCTTTTGTTTATGATTAAATGCAACATTTTTTCTCTGACTACTGTGATTAATTGTAACTTTTAATGCTAACGCCTACAGCCCAGTAACCACAGGATGATCACTTGTTCAGTTAAAGACGCAGCCATGGGTAGGGACTTCAGACGGCACAATAAGTTTTTTTAGCAACATAAAAGAATGACAAAACTTGATAAAGAGCATCCGAAACTACACACCCTTCAGACAACTTGAATGGCGTTTTGTCTGCATTAATGACTACTTTATACCCAGAATGTAGTAAACTATTCCTACTCTGCTTAGAGCTCAAGTAGGTCTGTGGATATAATTTCAATTTGTCCGCACAAATTTAAAAGTGGGAATTGTATCCTTGTCTGCAAGCTGCATAGGGCTAGGATTGGAGATGCTCCGTTACCACCTCACTCAATTTGAAAATTTGAAATTTATCACTTATAGGCAGATACTCGCCATTCCAGACAATTCCAATTATCCCAACTACGTTACTTCTAGACAATGGCGGAGCAAAAAAAAATCGGTCAGAGGGGGCGAGAATGGCCTGTAGAGGCGCTTTGAAGTAGGTAGATACCCTATGCCTCAATACGGTAAAAACTTAAAAATGGCGCTGACAGGCGATTTGAGTCCGTCACGTCGCCCCCTGACTATATGAACGCCCCCACTGCTTTTAGCCAAACCTACAACTGCCCTTATAGTCTCCTTATGCAGATCTGATAAACACCTAGTTTGTTGTGTCAGGAGATATCCTGGTGAGCAAAAAAGCTCTTAATGTTCTGCATATTTTGAATTTTGTAAATCTGATGTCAATCAAAGAGCAGTCACCAGTTGAGACTTTTGCTTACCCCTAAGTAAAAGGCTAGTCATACTTGGGGTGACGGGTATTTGCCTTCAAAGCAACTTTCCCTGACTTTCATGATCAAGTAGTGGAAACTGATGTAAATGGTTGTCTTTCATGCTTTGTTCTGTACATCTTTACTATGTTTTGTAAACATTAAGAAATTTTCTTCAGTAGGCATAGCAATAAAGAAAATATTGAAGGTTTTTGGTAAAAATATGGTTGCTATTCTGTGGATTGGAAAATTATCACTAAACTGTAAACTTGTTATGACATCTTGACTTTTAATGCTGTTCTGGCATTAAATGAGTTTGATGATTTGATGGTATAGGCTGCCTTGGGGTCAGAGGGAAGGGGTGGGAAATGGAGTGGAGGAGGAACAGTCAAACTGTGCAATTAACACTCAAGCAGTGTGAAAGGAGCCTTGAAAGAGAGTGGGAGGTCTCATCTCCTTTCACTGCCCTTCACTGAGGATACTGATTTCAAATTGAGATGGTAACATTTTTTTCAAATTCAAAAGTTTCAAGCATTCTCAAGAATAGTGACAAAAATACTTTCATCCCCAAGCTACAATAATCATATTTTAACCACATTTTTCATAAATTTCTCTGCTGTAGAAGATTTGGCACATTTGCCATGTAATGACAAGGATAATACACATTGCTCTACAGACAATATACAACCAACAAAATGCCAGCACTGTTTATGATCATTGTGAGAAATATTAACTCAAGCACTTTCATGCTACTGGTTCTGTACAACCAATCACATTCCAGCTTTTTGTAGGCTGCCTATAAACCCTGTTTATTATTCATTTCCTCTGTGTGCTTCTGATTACTGAAGCTTTCGGATGTCGTCAGCAAATGGCAAGATGATCCGCATGAAAACCAGGAGGTGAAATTGTATGCTTTGGTTGTCTAATTCCTCATCCTGAAACACAGACCAATACATTGTGGTAGTATATTAACATTGTTTATGGGCACTCTCAGTTTATGTACTTAATTGGCAACTGAATATTGCAGCCAGTCCTTCAATCAAGTTAATGGGATCTTTTGGCCTTGTCATAGACACTTTCTACACACTACACACTGATTAATTTAATGTTATGCAAAACTTTCTGAAATAGCATTGTAATGCTGCAATGGGCAGGTGAACTTCACTTTTATCACCAAAACACCAAACAAGGAGTCATTTATTTCAAAGAAAGTACAAATCCCAAGATTCTCAAAGACTGCGTAATAGATTTACATTCACTTTAAAATGCCAGGGTCAAAAAGTGCATATCCACATCTGACCAGATCTCATCACAAACGCTGTAATGAATCTGAATTTAGATAATATGACGAAATGAGGAAGTACTACCTGAGCTAGCAGGGCTACAAATCGAGATAGTGAGTTGCTTCTTGGAATAAAACGACAAGAGAGCAACAACATCTCTTACCAGACATTTCTAAAGCAAAGCATTAAAGAGGGTTGTACCACCTTGGATAGATGTCTCGTCGGGAAAGATGAATTGAGCTAGTCTAACATGACGGTATGATTTAAGAGGTGTCCTTGGTTTGAATCCCATTAGCTTTAGACCTGGAAGGAATCACAGAATAGGAATCAGTCAACGACCACAAATGGTTAGGTTTAAGGTATCAGGGGTTGGGAAGCTACTTGGACTCATCAAGGTCATTATACTAGATTGATCTTGGGTGAACATTGGCAAGATTGTCTCTCTCTTTCAACTAGTGCTCAGAGGGTTACAGGAAGGGGTGTACCAATGGTTGTTTTTAAACCACCATTTAACATCCCCATGTAATGGAGCTGAGTGAATCCACAGTCTTTAGCCACTTGTCCAAAGGGCTGGGAGGGGTGGAGAATCACTTACTAGTGCCACTGCTCTAGACATGGACCAAGCAATGTGGCCGACTTCCTAAATCAGAAAACTTCCTGAGAAAAACAAAACCTTCTAAAAGGAGCAATCTAGTACCCCAACTTTGAATCACCAACAAACTCCTCATCACCGCCAACAGCTATGCCAAACAAGCACATCTGAGTCCCCTGAAGATTTCCAAGTGGTTCTACTTAGATTGGATCTAGATGAAAAATCGGCGGAGCTTTTGGGATAAAAATATTTGTAAGACATGTACCCTTTAATTTTTAGACATTTGACCTGAGGGAACAAAAACACAACGAAAAGATAGTGGACAAGAAAAAGTGGGAGAGAATTTTAGTGGAATCCTATTTCGGTGTTTCATAAAGTAAGATATGACTAAAAAAATTAAAACGCTCCTTTTCCTTAGAGCGCAGACTAACCATAGACGATTATATCCTACGGACAGCTTGGAAGATAGATTAAAAAATCCTTGACTTCATCCATCTTTCCAACCCATAAGCCCCCTCATCTTATCATTAGCAGAGCCGACGGTGGTCATAAGTCTAATTTGAGAGTGAACCCATGTTTAAGTCTATAGCGGTTGTTGCCTGAATGTACACTTTCCTAACCTTGATTAATCTAGTTTACAGAACTTTGTTTCGGATGTGCCAAAGACAGTTATTTTCTTAGCACGAGAATGGGCTTAAAGTAAGCTTAGAACTTCCGGAGAATTTTCACTGTGTGGGATGAAGAAAGTGGCCATTTAAAATTTCCATTCAGTTCTTTCCATGTTTAATGCAAATGGTAATGTGATCATTGAAATATTGCCATGAGGATTTCACAGATACTGTACATTTATTGCCATCTCTTCCTTACTCATGGCCAAAACAGTAAACTGCAAAAGTAAAGAAAACAAAAAAAAAAAAAACATTGCTCATCAATGAGACGATGACATCACATCTGCTTGCTTCAAGTAACCTCTGAGAAGACAAGATGGTTAACCCTTAACATGCGAATGGCGACAACTGTCACTATTAGGGTCCTTCACAAATAAAACTTTTAAGGTAGCACACCCTAATTAATTCCTCCCTTGACTTACACACTAATTCGAAAAAGTAAATTGCCCTCTAAAACCTTGTAGAAGTTTTCGCCAGGTACAAGCTACCCCTCACAAGGAAGCTGACAAGTTGGCCATTCATGGAAAATTCAATTGACCATACCACGACCGTGAAGATTTTTGCTAGCGGAGCTCAAAGCTTCCGTACCTTTTCCAAGAGCCTTTTTACTCAGTCAGAGCATAAAATACAGCCGCCAGCGTCTTAGCCCATACTTTCCCCCAAAATGCTTCTGTTGACCCCATTTTGTCACCAGTAATACTTTATCTAGTCTGCTTTCATATCAAATTGACAAAAGACCCCATCCTATTTGGTAACATATCACAAAAGTTATCCCATGTCTCTTACTGGTGTTATTTGTGAAGGAGAACAAATGACGCATTAATATGGAGTTAAATGGGGGCGTGCTACCTTAATACACTTCATCTTAAACAAAAGAATGCATTCCATTTGTGCTTTTGGCCTCAACTCTTGGAAATGGTGGCGCTCGACTAAAATAGGTCATTTCTGGTAAGGAGACGTCTGTAGATGCACCTGCGGAGTTTAAATGTTTCAAAAATGATGCCCGCCCTCTAAATAAAAGCACGATAAGGGTTAATTTAACTTCTACTTTCTTTATAACCACAGACAATAGCTAAAATATTTCATTAGAGTGCTTGCATTAAGTTCCAGTTTTACCTACAGTATCAAACAGAACTTAACGCTTAATCTCTTACCTTGGGCTACTGAAGCTTCACTAAGTTGAGAAATTTACATTTTTTTTTTATTTTCTAGTATATTTTATCACAGTATTCATGAAACCCATATGCCTTTCATGTTTATTTTTTTTCATACATTCATAATGTATTTCAAAGAATGAATGATACTATACATAGTAATAATACTGACCTTCATAATCAAGTTGCGGTACTTAAAGGGAAAATGCAGTCACCCCAATCAGAGTAAGTATGCCCCGTCACTTTAGTTCATGAATGGCTTATTTCGATCATGTGACAATATTTTTGTTAGTACATAGTGAAATTCAAGGAGAAATTGTCCTTGCTTTGCCTATTGTTTGTAATAGTTACGTTCAAAACTTCTTCAAAGGTGCTTGTTATGCAATAAGAGATTAGCAAAAGTTTGCTGATTTTTCAAAGCAAATTTTGAGGTAACTGCCTATTGCCTTTAAGTACGGATGCAACACTTTTTGTCAGATATTTGGCACTTACCTGTACCTGATGATAACATCAAAATGCCTAAAAATTACGTTTACTTTTCTTTGTTTTTCATTTATTTGTATATATCATTTCATATGGATCTTATAACTTTCCTCGCTTTTATCTGGCCAATCAGCATGACAACCTAAGCTTGGGTTTATCATAGATATGAATTCAAATTTTTAAAAGCTGCCAACAGTAACTATCTTCTTGTAAAACTGGTATCCAGAAACAAAACCAGAAAGCCCAAAGGCTTAGTGATTCCTTGCCTGGGGAGGGGGTAGCTTTGTTCATCCCTCAAATTTACACTTCTTGACTACATCATTTTAGGATGTGTTCACACTAGACCCCTGCATCTTGAGACAAAATCTCGAGATGACAAACATGAGATCCCTCACAGTTATCCTACTTGAGATATCATGTTAAATAAGGTGAAAACCTTTTCAAATCTTGTGACCTGAAATGACCTTTCACCTCTACTTAATAGGATCAGCTATCCTATATGGCAATCCACATGCTAAATATGGAACAATCCACAGGCCAAGTATGAAATCTCTTGCAGTTATTATCC
>WURT03071427.1:0-13424 GCA_009936505.3 Holothuria glaberrima
ATTACTTCATTGTTAGGGTGTGCACTAGCGTGGCTTGGCGTGAAGCACGCATAAATAATTTTGATTTGGTCCCTTACAGGTCTGTATCTCAGGCTACTTTCAAAACAAAAAGTTCTGCAACACAACATGGAATCTGACATTTCCCTGGGGTTGATATGTCACAGGAAGTCCCAGGTTAGAAATAATTACAGTAATTATAAGCATGCAATGAACAACACTGTAGGTTTGACAGTGGAACTGGAGTAACATACAAAACATGCATTCTGAAATCAATGATAATAATAAGGTAAATTTATTTAGCACCTTACATAAAACAGTCACAAGGAGCTTACTCTTATACTGGGGGTCTGACTTTTATGATGAAGCTACTGTATTACCAGGTACTGTTAGAGCATACCACTGCAACTGTAAGTATATGATGCTGTTAATGCAACATCATAATGTTAACAAAATGTTTTAATTTTGGTACACAAAAGTTGCAATGTGCAAAAAATACAGTAAAAAGGTATGAAAATTTACTGAAAATCTTTGTTGCTTATACATGCACTTTATACCAGCGAGTTAGCCCATAATCAAGAGCAAATAAAATCCTAGGAAGATCTTCTACAGCCCCAAACAGGTATTTTCTGGCAAATATTAATCAACCATCCTAAATAATAACACTAACGCTTGTCTTGAGAAGCCCTTAAGTAACAATCCATGCATGGATCACTACAGTATCTCAACTCAAAACTAAACATCTTAGACTTAATAAAGGCTCAGCCAAAAATACAGGCCCTAAACTCAGTGGCTTGGGGATTTATCCAAAACACTTTAGTTCCTTACAAAATTTGAACTATTTACAGCATTACATCTGTATTTATGTACATGATAACAACCTAGATGTGTCAAAATCTTTCAAAGAAAATATTACCATAAATTTTTTTCCTGTATCTTTGCAACTACTGTACATGTAGGCTAACTTTCTATGCATCCTACAGGCAACTAAATAAGTACAGTAGTAATGGTAGGCAAACAATCAAAGATTGAACAGATCAATACCTCACTGTACAGTACATGATTCAAAACTTCCCGAAAAGGAACTAGTCATCATCTCAAACTAATATTTTAAATCATCAGCTAAATCTTTAATCCTGTTTTTATCTTAAATGAATCTTTCATGCTGCTTCAGAACATATATGTGCACGTAAATATTTGCATTAAAGGCAAGCAAAGGAGTTTTTCTGCATATACCACACACTTCAGTTACAAAAATACTGTCACATGACTGTAAAGAGTTAAATTATAAGTAAGGAAACCTAAAGATACTATAGATTCAGGTTGTGGTGCAGTGGCATAACCAGAGGGGCCGGGTGGAGGCTGGGGCCACTCCAGTCAAATGTCTTGCCCCCCTATTTGCCTCCCCCCAAATGAAATTCAAAGGTAAAAAATACTTGGCAAAATTTGTATCAGACAAAAATGAAGACTTAGCTAAAACTCACAAGGCCAGAAAGACTGGGAAGTGCCATTTCCTGCAATCCAAGAGGCATTTTTATCAAAAAATTTTCTCTGGAGGCTACACACCAACAAACGGTCGCGCTCCGCTTAGATAGTGTCATTACAGCTTGTTCCCCCCCACTTTATTACTATTATTAGATAATACCACTTCAACCTTTGCCACCTCAGCCCCCCCCCCACCCTAAATGAAAAAGTCTGGTTACGCCACTGTTGTGGTGGCTCCACAATTTTTCCCTTAAACTTTAAATTCCACATTTAAACATAAAAAAGTTCTTTCCTTTTCAAGATAACTGAATGCCAATATATACAACCTTGGCAAAACATAGTGTGTGACAAATCATTCAGCTCTAACTACATCTAGTCTGAATGTACAGTAGCACTTCAAGCTAACCACAATTTGATCATATAAAAGGTATGCCACACTGCTAACCTTTGTGATGTGTACAAGCAAGCCTGTACACGTACCTGCAGCACTCAAATTTCCTCCTGGCCAGCTCATACAGTGTGTTGGCTACATTAACACACAACTGTTCTTCTCATGAGCAGTCTTGCAACATTAAATACTGGCCTATGCCCAGGAAGCCAACCCAACCGGCGTAAAATTTTTTTCTCCACACAAGCAATTTTATTTTCAGTTTTGACCTGCTTTTGATATCACTATTCAGTGTGTAATATATATTTTATATTCTTCTTTCACTGAAAGAGTAGTGACTGTAAGGTTGCAGATCTACAGTATGTGAAACCAGGGAATTTCTCAGGAATAACACAGTTAAGTATGATATGCAGCTGGGACTTTTACACATTGTTAAGACATTTCCACTGTAGTTTGTACCATAGTATACTGTAACACCATGAAGTCTCAGAGTGTTAATTTAGATTGCTTACACTGTTACATTTACTATGCACTTTAACCTGCTTTACTCTTTTCCAATACCAAAAATATCTGCTTTTGTCACAAGCATTCAAAGCTTAGCGTACCACTTTCATTAGCCTTTATGAACACATGTACTGTATGTCATCAATGCAGGAACTTAGCATTTATAATCTTCCGAGGATTCTTTTACCTGCTCCCATGTAATAAACCTAATGCATAATTTGTGCCGTCTGCAGTCCTAGATACATCATACTGGCCTGGGCTCTACATGTCTGCAAACATCTTGAAGCCTACACATATATACAGTAAATCACAAATATATACAGTATTCAGTTGTGACAATCCATACAGTATTAGCCTACTATATATGCCAACAAGAACAGAAGGTACAATGCAACTTTTCCTAAAACTTTCTCAAAAACAGAACTTTGTCAATACACTGCAACTGACAACACCATACTGTGAGGGGTCAGTTGAGGTGCCAAACCTTAACCCCTATCTGGGTCTACTACTTTATTTTATACTTTAGGTGTGCTTATGCCATAGTAGCTCAAAGGCTTAAGTGTATATTCTGTTCAGCATTCTCTCAGCCTTTGTATTGACTTGTATTAAATGCCATGAATGTGATGAACTGACTTTCACCCTTTCCTATCAGGAAATATGGAGGGATGAAAATACCCTAGGGGAAACATGAGATGAAAAGAGATGGAATAAATGAAAAGGTCTAATACAACTCTTTCTAATGAAATGAGAAATGGCAGTTTAAATCAAAATATGACATTTCAATATCTCAGTAAAGGGGGGTCACATCTTCCAATTGAACTTACAAATAATTGTGTTTTAAGGCTACATGAGACTTAACAGTCCTGTTTCACAGAAAAATACTGAATGAAAAAATGACTGGGGCCACTTCTTTAAATTGGAGGCAACGTATTTCACTCAGTACAAGTGACTTGCAAAGGTATGAACCATTATTAATTTGTAAAAAAATGGAAAGCCCAATATTACAAACTTAATAAATTCCCAAAGTGACTATGGAACAACCAATCCTAAGATTCAATGAAAGAGCAGTTAGAGATGCATTGAAATGTATGCATTTCATTTGGCGATTATCACACAGCATAAAAACAATGCCTATGACCTCTGTATGTATCTGTTACTTACAACCTGTACTGTGAGCTTTGTACTACTGTCTAACAAACAGGGAAGCAGTTGAGATTTATAGCAAGTTATGAATTTTTTTCTAGTTTCTATCCTACTCAATACATAGGCCTAACTGCTTAGAACATTTAGTTTAAAGGCACCGTATGAAGTACAGAAACTGAAGAATCTAGGGTTAACAAAATCTTGATCTCTCAGCTACACAAATCTTTCATTAATAGTCCAGGTTCATGAACATGTGGCAATGAAATAACAATTTCAAAGGTGTGACACTGCCATGCTTTAACTTACCTGGAATGAGATCTGCAGCCTACATGAATTTTAGTACTATATTATGTTGATCAGTAAACTTTTAGAAGAGTTGAATGTGTCACTAAGTCAACATTTCCAGTACACTCATTAAGTACTAGGGGAGGGAGAGGGGAGAGGAGAAAATTGTCACTATCAAAAGTAAAGGAAGAAACATTACCCTTTCGTTTCCACAACTATTCAAGAAAACAATTTTTTCAATATTAGCCAAATAATTTGCTACTGTATATCTTTGAAATGATTAATTATGCTGATTTACAGGGACTTCCAAAACAGCGCCCCAAAAGCATTGGTCCTTCGGCCTCATGCCTACATCATCACATTAAGGAGCAACTGAATGTTATTTCTTATGATGGGTTTTGGATAAAGTTACAGTAAGGATGCCATCCACCATAGTTCAGAAACAAATTTTTTTTTAACTTTCTGGCCTGAATCCTGGTTTTTACAAGCAAAGCCTCCCTCTCCCTCAACCCTCCCCCGACCCTCCACCTTAGTACCTCCCTCCTTCCTCCTTCCACATCAAAGCTATGCACATATTTTGGCATATGTTTTATAAACCAGACCAAACATAAAATCAAGTTGAAACTCTTTTTCTATGCTCCAACACAAACTGACACATAAAACAAACAATACTTGAATAGAGAAAACTATTTGAGCACACTGAATCACTGATTTTGATCTAATTTTGCAAAGATAGTTCCTTACATAAATAAGGCTACATTTCATGATTTTCACACGTAAATATTCCTTGTTAAATATTAAAAGAAATTTGTTTAGTTTGCTGTTCAATGTTTCACCAGGGTTCGTACACTTTATGAAAGAGTAAATGCCATGCCTTTTCCAGGCAAGTCTCTGTTGATGAAATTTCCAGGCTCTTTCAGACAACAAGCAACTAATGTATTTAATGGTATTAACTACTGTAAGTACTGTACATGGTATTGAAATATTCTCCTCAGTGTTTGACAGTTTGACCTCTGAACAAATATGCTATTAAACATTATAGTACAGTACTTTTCTTTCTGCATGTTAACTTGATTAAAACTAACTTGAATAAAATTGGTATTATCAATACATACATGGATTTAGAAACAGGTCAAACACTTGCAGTAGCTTTATTCATTTATAGGAAGGTACATCAGATATGGCTTATACCAAAAGTACTAATTTTTTCAGGGTCTGTAGTCCCTAGAACCAGAGAGTTGCTAGAACATTCTGCTTTTGCATAAGAATCATGTAAGCAATGATCCGTACTGTATGTTCATCATTGTTGTACAACCGTTATTGACAGAATGTTGTTAAATAGCTAAGTTCCAAGATCCTTTGATATAGCTAAATTAGCTAATTCAACTTAAAATAAGAAGTGACTTGTACTGGTGCACAGTATAAACCTGCAGTAAGTACAAATGTATAATTACAACAAACACTTAAGATCCTGCTTCCTAGAGAATTGTAGGCCGTGGGAAAAAACATTCTATTGTGGTATAGTTACAACGGCCAAAATCTCTAGATGACCAGAGATCCAGCCAAAACGCTTCACCACCCAATACATCACAACAAAGGTATCATTATGTGAAACATTCAATATTCACTGTTACAAAAACCTAAGAAAAAGTTCTTTTTAGTATTCTCATCAAAATGACCACTAGACTTGGCCATCACTGCGGACCTCAAACCCCTAAACACTACAAGGAAGCACTACCAAATTATAATCAACCTTTAAGACTGTGTCATTAAAAAACGTCAGGAAAATATCCATTTGTAGTGTTTTCATAAACTGACCCCTAGATGACCGCTAGCTAGCTGACTCCATATTCCTGGACATTGCACAAAACACCATGCCATGGGATCAAAAAAGCTCACATTGGTGTACTGATCATTTGCTAAAAATATTCATATTTTATCCACTAATGACCCTCGCTGAAAGAAATAATGTAGAAATGTTTTTGACTTTCCAAAAGAAAAGGGACGATCTTACAATGGAGCTACAGCTCCCTAAATAGGCATAGTGCACACACTCTGTATTGCAGACAACACAGGTCTCTCATTCATGTATTGTATGAAAGCAATCTGATCGATTGACGTAATTTATTGAAAATAAACCAATCGGCCCAGAACCCCCAAAATATTATCTTCATATGTGCAAAAGGCCCTTTTTAAATTATCCACACTGTTTATGCATCCTTTATTGAGACGATTTTCCATTACAGATCTTTTTTCTCTAAAAGGACCCTCAAGTTTTGCTGTATCCTATCATGTAATATATATTAGTTCTAGAACACAGGCTACACACCGACCCGTGTATATACCGACTGGTTATGTAGTTAATTGTGTTCGTTGAGCGATGTCAGGGGTCATTTTTGAAATAAGTTTCCCCAGAAGTATGGACTATTTTCATTAACTCTTTAATTAATAACTTTTAATGGAAATGTCATTTGGCTACAGAATGACATCGTAGCTTGGCATACTTTGCCCAAGTATATTTAAAGCGATAGAAATTGGACACTAGATTAACTGGTCAGTCTAATATGAACTCCACAGGAATACATATTACTTCAGCTTGGCGCAGCCCCGCTCTTATGCTACATACACCATAAAATCATCACACATGGAAAGTGCTTTTTCATTTAGATAGAAATTATACAATGTGACCAAGAAAGATCAGAATGGTCCATTATTCAATGAAAATACAGAGGATTTTTTCGTGATTGTTTTATAAATACTGTTCATATTTTGTTGAAAAGATATATAAATGTTTTCCAGGCTGTTTCTGGAAATTTCCAGGCTCTGTGGTCGAAATTCTAGGTTTTAAAGGCCTGGAAAATGAGTAACCTGAATTCCATACTTTTCCAGCTTTTCCAGGCCCCATACGACCCCTGTATGACAAGTACTATACTTACACACGTCATATCTTTAGGTTTTATTGAACTTTCTGAATTTTATAGAACGAAACTTTTGAAAGATCCCATTTTATAAACTGATATACATTAATATCATATTTAGCAGTAAAAAATTTTTAATTCTTCCTGGTGTGTACAAAATTAAGAAGCAGTGAATTACGTATGCTGTATCTTTTAACTGAGTCAGAAAGCAGCAACAGATATGCAGCAAAGCAAACAGTGAATTAGAGAGAATTCAATTAGAGCATAAAGACTACGAATTCTTACTTGAAATTTCATTGAGTTACACCATTAATCAATGTATTTATACCTTATTACAACATATTTCCACACATACTATCATGGAGCATATTTTGCAGACTATCTGGAATGATTTTTGCAAAAAAAAATAATAACTAACAACAGATTTTCCAAAAGACGACACTCAAAGTACAACTGTTATAAATGTGACTGTAAAGTTGTGTGCAATTATCACTTCTTCCTTGTCTGATTCAGTGATAGGACCTGTTAGCAGATTTTGGAAATGAACACTCCCAAGGTATTTGCAAATGGTTAACGAATACTTACAATAATGGTAAATACCGAAAATTTTGCGAAACTAATTGTAGCGACTAGCCTGATAGCAAGTGAAACACGTTTTGCAGAACTTGTTGTAGTGGGATAGCGAGTGTAACACCATCCAGCCAATCACAACTCGCGACACTGTCAATACAAATTTTGTGTGTATTCTCGTATGTAGTTACGTCAGGAAGTCCCCATTATGATCACGAGCACTGCTTGTGTCTTCTCATCCCGTCTTATGGTCGGTGCCTACGTCAGTTAATTTCTTTCACTCTTCAAAAAATTTTACGATCGGTAACTTTTAATAACAGTTTGTGTATTGTGTAAAATAACAAATAACTGGTTGATTATAGTGATCTTGAGATGTCACATTTGAAAGATATCTGAGAGTGTGGATTGAAAGGCTTCTTTGCAAGTATTTGCATGATCAATTTTTGTAACCAGTTTTCATCAATTGCGTAGGGTTATTGAGTAATCGCAATTCAGTCACAGCACTAGTCTCATTAGTATAGTGGTAGGCCTCCATGTTAACTATTGAGTTTGTCTTCAAAATGGTAAATACAGCATGTAAATTTATGACATTACTTTCTGTCTCTTTTTAGGAAGGAGAATACAGCATGAAGTGTCAAGTAAGCACTGAATTCTTACAGCAACCTTTGAATTAAATGGTTCAATACACACCACAGCTATAAGTTGAAAAGCTAAAAACAGTACACCACTTACTGGCATGTACTTCTGGAATTATCACCAACTTTCTTCAACTCTGAAAAGAACTGACCCCAAATACAGAAAGTCCAAAAATGGCAAATCACATAATACTGTGCCAAGCAGCATAGACCTGCTTACTGCACCATCACCTCTTTTCGATCTAAAAATCTGAAGTTTGCTCTCTTAAAGTTAGATTTTTTCCAGCTAAAAAGCTTAAAGCATTGATCCTTTTGTAAATCATTACTACTATTACTAGCAATGTTGACAACAACAGGGTATGAGTGCAACAGCCCTCAGTTGATTAAAGGCAGAAGGTAAATAGAGCTTTTCTGTCTATGACCAAATAGTATGCATGAGTAACTCTGAGACCTGACTATATACAGTAAAGCCAGCAGCTGCTTGGGTTTGTAAATTGTAGTTAGTTACATAAACTGTTTGTTGGTGGTAACAAAATGACTCATGGGATACAGAGTAAAAGAAACAAGGTTGTCAGCTGTTCATGACAAAGCATGTAATTAGCTAATAAACTTGAAGTACCAGCCAAAAATACAGTACGACAATATATATATATATATATATATATATGGCTGTAACAAATTTCTGTACATTGTGCACTACTGTAAGGAGATAATGTGCTTAGTGTGTTCAGTGCTGTACAGTACTACAGAAACATAAAACGGGGGTCATTCACATGATCATGTTACTTGCAGTTGCAGGTAGTCCTATGTTTTGGTTTTCTTACACCCTACAGTAGCATCACACAATTCATTTAGTTCTGAATACTTAGTCTACAGTTTATGAATATCCAGTAGCTGTAACACAAGGCCAGCACCAAAGATTTGGGGTCATCAAATGGTGCATTCATGTGGGTAAACTTATGGGAATCAAGCTACCAACCAATAATTGATCTATAATTCTGGATTTAACAAAAAAACTATCTAGGTTAATACAAATTTGCCCTGAAATTCCTGGGTGAGCATCATTCTTGGGTCTTCTATGTCCCAACTTCTTTAAATCCACTACTGGAAAGTAGAACTTTAAAGCTTCAAGATGACATCATCATCATCCACGGGCCAAATGACTGCAAGAGGCTCAAACCAAATGACACAACAATAAAAAAATCCCATATCAAATCATATAATTCCAGGTATATGACTTCCTTCTATTGTTCCTTGGATAACATCATCAACAACCTTGGATAGCATCACCAACAACTAATACAAGATAGCCCCTTTAGTATGGGCCTACCCCTAAATTATCTGTTGGATCTTAATCTGCAATATACACCACTCATGAGATCTATATTTACAGCACATGAAGTGCACAAATTCTTTATGTGTACCAAGCTCCCAGTTTATCAACTTGGATAACCTGAGATAAGCTTCATGAGTTCCATGAATGTAGTTTGAAATGTAAATATGTTCAGCTGTGAACTTTAAAAGTTTATCTTGAAAGGAAAACAGGCATTGAATCCACTGAAAACAAAAAAGCTCTGCAGATTAAGGATAAATAAAACAATCAATAGTCCCAATGTCTTTCTGAAGTTTATATTAGTCACTTGTTCCACATCTGGCGGTACTGTATTTCCCAGGTGATAAATATCTTTCATGATGTTTAAGAACATTAATACTGCATGCAAAGAAGTGTTAAAGGGGCTTATTGAGTTGATATTATTTTTGTGATGAGTTTGAAAGAAACCACTGCATGGCAATGCTTCTAATTAGCTTTGTTACCCTTATATCACTTCCCATAGTTACCGAACATGTGAGAAATTGTAGTTTTTGTGGCCAGGGATTGCATATGATTAATACCCAATGGTTAAAAGTTTCTGGTCACAAATTTGTAAGAAATGATTTTAATCATTAATTACACTATCATTGCCAATTCAGTTGTGTGTAAGATGTGCAGAATCTCTTAGTTTGACCATTCACCATTAAGTTGTGAGCATATCTCAACAGGTGTGAAAAAAATCATGAATTTTGTGAACCAACTCAATAAGCCCCTATAAGTCTACATCAACTTGATTAAAAGATACCAGGGTTCATATATTCAGCATGGAATATAGGCAACTGCCCTTTTAGAAAAAGACAACCAGTGACATGTTTGTTTATGGTGCTATTTTATGCATTACAAAATGGCAATACACACACACCTCTTACTGCATTGGAAAGTTAATAGGAACCTGATCAAATTATTCACAGCTCATACAATACTTTAGTAGAAAACAGGCCATAACCAGTGGGATGAGGGTTAGACCACCCTCCCTCCCCCCTCCCACTCTCCAATAGTAAGTTCTACTCAGGCTCTCTTGTTTATAAACCATGAGCTTACTTCAAAGTAGCAAACTGCTGCACCAGCTAGCATATAAGAACCCTTAATTGACAAAAAAATTTAATGAACAATAGCCTTCGTTATGAAATCATCCCACCATGAAATCTACTTTACTGTATTCCCATTCCTAAGTGCAAATAATTCCATCCCGAATTCCACTTAAGCAGAAAAATGGCCCTGCCCATTAGACGACCTAGTTAGAGGCGTGCACTACTGTATGTATAAGAACAGGCTGACAAAGTTTTTGGCCTTAAATTAAATAATCCCTTTAGAAATGTCCTCACACATCAAATGATGCCACTGACACATGACTTCAACCATTGACATTACTGTACTTTGGGTATACAGGTACTTCATACATTGCACTGTTGAGAATACAATATACAAATCTATACAGTTTACAAGTGGGCTACATACTGTACAGTGTCCATAATAATGTGTCATATGTTCAAGTTGCATCATATTTAAACTTATGACAGTTATATTACGTATTAAACTTTACATAAGTGTGCACTGTTCAAAATACTATATGAGGGCAAGGTTTTTATTAGAATTATTAGCAAGATTGCCTTATTTTGTCAACTTTGTGAGAACAGTAGGGTCATATATTAGAAGTGCATAATGTACCCAATATGCAGTTATGTACTGTAGATTACTTCACTATGTAGAACAAAATCCAAAACCAGTCATGCCATCAAAGATTTGTTCTGACTCAAGAGAAAGATCTCAAAATTAAATGTGTAGGTACTGTTAAATTTGTAGTATACAAAACCTGCAGTTGTGATACCAATTTAAGAAAGCATGAATATTATTGGTTCAAACAACATGAATTACTGTACCAATGTAAATAAAAATTTGTACAACTATGGTACAGTACACTAAATATTCTTACAATTTGCAGTGACACTTCTAAACTGCATCTAAGTCATTTCCCTGAAATGTTTACAATATACATGGTTGTGATGACTGGTCTAGTATGGTTTAATACAGTGCCATTGTGCAAGTATTGTTTCTCTGAAGATGAGAATCCACGTGACACACACTCGCTGACCTTCAAGCCATTAACTCTGCATGAGAGATGTATATTAATCTGCGTTTATCTCTATGTACAGTTCCACACTAACAAATATAAAGAGAAAGCCCAGCACTCCCTGACAGTTCTGTGAAATTTATACCATCGTCTCACATTTTGCAAAAGGTTGCCAGCCATCGACTCCACACTTGTACACAGTTTCCCCTTTCTGGAACCAAAAGTAAACACATATTTTGAAATCAGTCCACTGATCTACAAATAAATCATCTAATACAAGATCTCTGATCAGTCTATACACTGTAAACTTATTGAATCAATCCCTGACTCACTTTTTTGCAAACTTCACTCTTGGCTCTTCACTCTTGATCAATATGAAATTACTACACAAAGGAAACTGAGGTTCAGTATACATACAAACTTTGCACCTCTCAGAAAGTACCAAATATTTTAGCAGTTAGCACTTGACAAGTCATTCAGTCATTACAGAGATGTATTAAGTCATTGTCAGTTGGTATTGTATAAGAACTAATGCTCTAATCTCTCTTATTCTCTCAAAGGCCAATTCTTGGCCAGTCCATTTCAATTGTGTAGATATAAGTAGAACAAGTAGACCACATTTTTCACTTGGGTGTTTTAATAAGATCTACGCTATAGGTAGGAGCCATGAAAGCACTGCTACCATCAAAATGCTATCCAAATGCTGACGTTACACAGTAGTACAACTGTCTACTATTCTGTACCATATACAGGGAACATGCATATTTCAGGCAAGTGTCCCCATTCAACAGTTTTAATTATGATCCTTATACAAAGATATTTCAAAGGCTGTACTGCCACTCTGTAGACATATGATATAATTCGTAAGGCCCCCTCAATACCCCTAGTGTGCAGTAGCTGGCTACAAGCCCACATTTATGTTAACGTAACATACTTTGTGTACTTTTGTCTGCAAGAATCACAATGGACCATCATGTACTCTACATTTACAGCAACCTTCAAAACAATGGAGACTACCATACCCAACTTCCCACAAATGTCTTGGAATTGATCACCTTATGCAGGTCTGTAGTAAAACCTTAGGGTACAGTAATAATCACGAGAAAACCTAAACTAACTACAAGGAAATTATTATAGAAATACAATGTTTGAAATATGATCCCAGTCAGCAGTGCAATATATCCTGTAATTAAATTATTGAGTCTTGTGAAAATGTTACTACTAAACTACTAACAGACACTAATTACACAGTATTGACTTCCTTGTCTTACAACGGTGCCATTGGACACTGACTCCATGATATAAGTAATGTGATTAAACCCAACATCACCCTGGAAATTACCTCTATTCACATATCCTGAAGAAGCCCTGACTTTAAATCCATATGGTGCTGTACTATAGACTTTATCAACTGCTTATGTAGCATCCTCTGTTTTACATCTACTGTACAGTACAGAGGTTTTACACTTGCTACAGTAGTTTACATTTTATAGAATCAGTACAATATACTACAGGTTGGGAGATGCTACTCTGCTGCTAGAACGTCCCACTCTAATACAGTAGTGTTGCACTAGAAAGTCAAAGGTGTACAGTATAAAGCAGAGGTGAGGGGGGGCAGTCATCTGGAGGGCAGCCCTGCCACCTTGCAAACACTTTTTCATTTCTGGGCAAAGAAAGATGTTTTAGACAAAATTTACACCTAGACTGTTGGTCACCTAGGGAAATTTTCAGGGCAAACACTTTCCACCTCCCCTACCTGCCCCCTTAAATGTCTTCTAATATGGATGAAGAAAATGAATTCAGATGGAACCTTTTTCTCACTGCCCCCCTCTCCCTTCAACTCCAAACATTTTCTCTGAGGTATCAGCCAACCCCAAAGTTTGATGCTACTTTACATTTAAGTTTCCAGTTTTCTCTCATATAAATACTAAATAATTTGGATTAAAGGGTCTTTAAACTAGAGCACCAATGGTGCTGACGCTCAAACCTGCAACCAGGGTCCCTTGACTTTAGTGTTTATTAGTACAAGCATCACATGACTTTAAATGACCTCACT
>WURT03071438.1:0-54957 GCA_009936505.3 Holothuria glaberrima
GTGAAAATTGGCTTCGCGAAGCATCAAATCGCTTCGCGTAGCGTCTACCGCGTTATGGGTGCGATGGCCTACCATAGTACGACAGCCACGCTTCGCCTTGGTACTGCATAGGGGATTAACGGCACGTATGTACAGTGCAGGCTCCTACTAGCGTACCCAGCTGTATTCTTACCTTTGACGCCAGTCCCTACATGAATTAGTTTAAGGAAAACTGTCGTCTGAGTCTCGAAATCACATAGGTTCATGATTTCATAACATGGAAATTTGGGTCAGATAAGTAGCATCTTTGATAGTATGTACATACATGTAAATCAAATTAACGGATTAATCATCTGTTGGAAGTTAAAAAAGAGTCATTTTGTGGCTGATCTTGTCAAGGTATACTGGAAGTCCTTTTGAGTCAAATCTGAGGCCGAATCGTTACCCCCATCAATGTGAACAGGTCCGGTTGCTCGTATCTCTCAAAAACGTTGGCTATATTTTTCCGAATTAAAAAAAAAAAACAAATATGCCTGTACAGTGGTGTACGCGGGGGTGGGGGAGATTCGGCCATGGCCCCCTCACGGATGCTAATTTTTCTTTTTTTAGATCCTTAAAATATGTAATTTTTCAACACAAATTTTAATTCAAAAGGTAGCATATATGTGGCACCAGATTGCATGTAAGTACACCTAATTTAAAAAAAAAAAATTCAAAGGCAGGGATTGTCTCCCCATGGCTCCCTCACCGATGCCAATTTTTTTAGATCCTAAAAATACGCAAATTTTGTTAACACAAATTTTACTTCAAAAGGTAGCATATGTGGCACCAGATTGCATGTAAGGACACCTGATTTTTCAAAAATTTTCAAGAGAGGGGGACACCCTCCCATTACACCCCTAGGCCGGCGATCACACAACATACTGCCTGCCCCCCCTTGAAAGAAATCCTGCGTACATCACTGTGTCTATATAGCATATACGTTACATGTATGTAATGGTACCGTTTTTATTATCATTATTTTCAGCGTGGCATTGCCGATTTATATATTTGAGAGAAAATTGTATTCTTCTGTTTCAAGTCCCCCTAAGCCCCCTCTCCCCCCCCCCAAATAATCTCGGTCTAGAACCGCGCCTGGTTCCAGTCATTGTTTACTATTTTTTATTTTATCAACCTCTGTGAATTTTCTGACTATATTTAGTCTGAATATGAATTATTTTGTATCGATTTCACTCATTTTGATGTTTCATAATCTCTGTACTCCTTTTTACAAATGCTTATTACTTACACTGTTTTAATAGATAAAATCATGAACGAAGCTAAGAAGTTTACACAGAATGATAATTACATGGTTATATTGAGTACCATGTTAATTAAACAAGCAAATCTACCAAAGTCGAAATAGTATAATCATGTTATTGAAACGTTGCCGAGGTTAAGCAACGTAAGTAATTACCCCTAAAACGAGTAAGTAGCATATATACGTCCTTAGTGTGAGAATGCATACCTACAATGAAAAGTGTATCCATGTAAGATGGGGATGTTCTAAGACTTTTTTATATAAAAATTAAAAAATTTTTTATTCAAATTTTCAAAACAAAAAGCTCTCAGAAATTCATTTGTACTTAAAATTCTGGTATAGGGTTGTTTATGAGCCAATTGGCTTCCTGACCCTCAAACGTTAAACTAAACTTATATCCAAAAGAAAATGATAAAGTTTTTTGCAAAAGTTTAAGATTTTTAATCTAAGAAAAGCGCTTTTGGACGAATTAATTTGTATCAAGAATTTACTCTTCAAGGTATTTATAATTTTTGGCATTTAAGATTATGCAAAAATCATTTTGTCCAAGAGACTAATGAATTCGTTAAGAAACTAGCAGGAATTTCCAAGGTAAGCTGGTAAACATTCGTTTTGCCCAAGGGTATTAAATTTCCGCCATTTTCATCCCTAGTCTAGCTACTTTGGCGCCAATAAGTGTACTTCTCAGTTTATCCTTGTATGATTTCTTAATGTCAATATACTTACCTCTGAATTAATTCAATGACTCAATCAAACCCCTGGAATTGTATGCTATAATCAAGTAAAACGGCCCAATGTAACATTTACAGTGAACTATTGGGTTTTTGATAATTCAGAGGAGGTACCTACACTTCCATGCAATGTATTGAACAGAAAGAAACGAGTACACAACATGTCCCCAATTTGGTCAGCTTATAAGTACATCTACTGAAACCTTTTAGTGGTATGAATTGTCTAGGAGAACTTGTCGTAAGTAAATAATGGTGAATGTTTAAAAAAAATTCCTGTAAATTATGACGAAGTTTTGTGGTAATAAGTACAAATTGCTACCGTTGTCAGTAGAATGGTGCTTTCGGAAGATACCTTACTATGGTTAAAGAAACATTTCAACTTACACAGTGTACAATGGGAAATATTTAGCGTCATTTTCATGGGAAGACATTGACAAGACATTTGCTTTTATTTTGTTGCAAGGAATAAATTTGTAACAGATTTCCCTTTGATTTATTCAAAACTTTATGCTCATGGTGTTTGGAACATTACTGAAGATTAAAAGCTAAGACCACATAAGTAAATAAATTTGAGAGACAAACAAAGCCTCCACCTGCTCACTTAGTACCTCAAAGAAAGCTGAAGGTATGTTACATTAACCTCGAACCAAAAATCTAAAAACTATTGCCTCTGGGTTTGGAAGAATTTTGTTGAAGACATTTGCTAATTTTCATAGGATTTCTCTCCTATGCTTAGCAGATAAAGGAGTTTCATTGGTTGCTTTTAACACCTGTCAATTATTTTGGAAATCTTTACACGTCGACCGTCAGTACAATGACCTGAGTAAGTCCATCCGTAATTAACAAAATATCCAAAGGGCCCTCAATCTACGTCTCTTGAATATCAATATCGAAAAACAACTAGAACCTTTAGATAAAAGGAATAACAGCTCAATTTATGGAGAATGAGTAATCCCTCAACACCTCGACACAGAACTAGTGTCTCTGGCCATTAGTGACAGTTTTGATTAGAGCACACCTTGTTCTTGAACACTTAACATTTTAAATCGCCTCGAAATTTACGTCGTGCTTTCAATTACCCTGACCGCGATGTGCTCCAACTGTTAAAAAAAGAATTCTTAGTACTTGTTCTATCTTTTCTACAAGATCTCCTTGTTAGGTGTTGTTGAGCGGTTTGACCAGAAACTGTAAGCTTGTTAAAGGTATTCTATGACTCTCCTCAGTTGGTTTTATACTAGCTATCTGTATGTATCGATTGATGATTACAGTATTTACTCACACAATTGTTCGCATAGTAATCTTCTCGTTACGACACGGTTATATATTAACTGTGATGACAAAGTGGGTGAATATGATTTGATCGACGGGATGGGAATGGGGTTGAAACCATACAAACCCGTTGATGTCACTACCAGACTTTTCGAAGTGGGGGAGGGGGCACTGGACTCATGGTTTAACCCGAGAGGAATGCCAGTTTGTAGGGTTAGGGCTTTAAAGGCACCGTGGGGCACGATCTACTGTCGGTATGGGGTCCCGGGAGTCGCCTTAGCACCCTTGGTGTTGTCCAGGGGCAACGCCCTGGTAGAAGCCAAGGGCAGTCTTGTAGCCAGACAAGGTGTAGATAGAGGGAAGGGATATTTTTCAGAATGCAAGATGTATTAAGGCAATAGTAATTTCTGTTCTGATTTTTCCGGGGGGATAAATTCCCTAGGGGAGTCGCCTTCTGGTCCTTCTTGACTACAGGCCTTGACCAGGGAAAAACACTCCCGAAGCATGGGATTTTACAAAAGTGTAGGTATTAGGATGCAGCATTGTTACTGCCTTCAAATGGCACTGGTTACTCACTGCTTCCTATGGGTAGGTTCGAAGCATATATTATATACATATATATATATATATATATATATATATGTATATATATATGTATATATTTAAAAGACATTTTGATAACATTTTACTTCATTTCATATTTCAAAATTTACCCATCTTATTCAATGTGAGTCATATCGAAATATTTTCTTAAGAGACAGGTGATTTGGGGCATTATATTTGTCGCTTTTTGCAATGGGGGATTAATTAACTACCCCTTGGGTCCGCTCCTGATGATGCGTGCTCGTGAGTAATGCAAAAATGAGATAAGTTGTCCGGAGTCGGGATATTTTAGCACAAGCATCTAACATACCCGAAGCTAGAGTTGGTGTTAAGAAAAACACTGCCAGGGTTGAATCAAATGATAATGGTTTACTCTCTTACAACTTCCTAGTTTTCTATGCAGTTTATTTCAGTTTTTAGTGTGTTTCTTTAAAGTATGGCATGTCACGTTCTTCCTTGTCGTTATCAGTTATCTGTAATCCAGTTTCTTTCAATAAGCAGAATCGAAACACGCCGGAAAAATGGATTTGCGGCTGAGTCGATTGTGATTGTAGGTGGCACAGGAGAATTAATCCCCGGTGGTGGTAAAATAGTTCAACTGAATAATGAACTTCATCTCTTTCTGTCACATGGTATGATTGTGAGTTTCTCAATTGATAGAATACTGTATGTGCCTTGAACGGGCGTTGAGTATTGGAATTTTGGAATCAACTATTTGATAGAGAAAGCGACGGTACTACTTCGACTTAGCAAGTATTATTCTAGGCCGATGTTACTTTTGGGGGGTGGGAATCATAACAAGGAACAAAGGGGAGAGGTCTCCTAACTATTACCAGGGGCTGAATAATCCCCCCTAAAAAACACTTCCTTGAAGGGTGTTTGAAAGACAAGGAAGTTCCGGTAACTCTGAGTACGAGGGTGGTTAATTTCACTTCGTCAAAAACTACCGTTGAACTGTCGTAAATTGAAGCATTATTACCGTACGAGGACCAAATAAGACTAAAGCAGGCAGATACATCTCAAGAAATGTTCGCTAATGGGCCTATTTTATGTGCACAAGAGGGATAAAAGCCACATTTGAGTTGCCGTCCAACTTTTCTGTATATTTTTTGAGAGGGTTGTTTCTTCCTGTTGGTCCAGGATTAGTTACCTGTACAAACTACACGACGTGAATATACGGTCTTCATATTATCGTAACTTTCCCAAACTGTTTTTCAATACAAATAATACTTTCTTTGTCTATTTTTGTAAGAGACAAATTCATTTTCATCTCCTGACATTTTTTGATGATGAGAGTTAAACCATCTGCTATAACTACAATATAAGCAATAGGTGTTGTGAAACATTTCAGATAATTGTGATGGAAATAACAGGTATATTGATAGATTAATCTGATGCTTGAAATACAAGTTTGATTAACTGCATATGCCCTTTAAAGGTTTTTAAATACAATATTTGTAAAAGGATTCTCGGAAATGTCAAAAAACGGAAAGTAGCTTTCAGACAAAAGGCTCAAAATATCACCATGCCAATATGATTCCAATCAGACACTTTTAAAACATTATGCGCATGCGTAGGTAGATCAGTTGCACCTACGTCTTCATAGAGCCCTAACATATTCGATTACTACCGCAAAGTCTTACACAATATGTTGTACAGTTGATACACTCTGTTATTTCAGCTTCCTGCGTATTTACGGTCATCCCGAAGAATCCGGTAACTAAGTCACTACCAATAAAGTAGCTGGTTATCATACAACACATTAACTATGTACTATCTCGCTACTATTTACGTCATTATAAATAAAATTTCTTATCCTGCAAACTTTTGTTCAACTAAATCAACCGAAAGGAAAGTAGGTGTGCACTTTACTATTTACCTGTTTACTAAGATTTGGTGCATCTCTCGTATTTTGCTATGCCTAGCGCCCAACCATCTGCAAGATGTCAGATAAATGATAGCATTAGATTTGAATCTTATTATGACTCCTTTTACAAAACAATTTAAGATGAATTCTCAAGATGTCATGCTATTTTTCATTTGCTTTTAATTCTGTCGTATTTGCTCTTCGAAATGACATCCTTTAAATTTCTGAAGGGTCTTGGTCCATTTTGATGATCTTATCAGGGATGCCTGGTTTATATCGCGGAGCAAACTTGATTGTTTTCACTCCATTAGAACGGAACCCTTTTAGATCGTATCATGGGAAAATTGCTACGTTGGGCTCTCTCCTTGTTTATTCTGTGGGAAGGATAATGCAATAACTATCCTTTTTCTTGCATTAATTCGTCTTTAACGTCCTTCAATTCTCTGAATTTTTACGCCGTTGTTTACGTTTAAATCTTATTTTGTGTCACATTATATTTTGCTGAGACAAAAGGTAACTAGCCAAGGCGTGATAATTTCCCAGTGACGTCATTTCCACCGACCCACTATACAAGCATTCTCTTTCTCTACTGTAAGGATGATATTTCCAACAAAAATTCCTTTACCTATTAGTCTGTTTGATGATAAATAGATTTTCTTAGTTTTCCAGCTTTGAGAGCTTTTTCCTTATTTTTAGTTTGACCTTTTATAAACTTTTTTTTCACAACATAGAAAAATTATAACCAAAGTACTCATTCGTAAATCAGGTCAAATCATAAAGTTCCTTCCTTAGCTGGAACTGAGAATAAATAAAATAGACCCCAGTTCACACCTCTGCAGCCATCGTTGAAGTAAGAATGTCAGGGGATGGCGTTTTGTGTCCTACATTTTTACAACTTAGTGGAAAAGCTTCTAATGTAAACACCAACTGGCCTGTAAAGAAGGCTATCAATGCACACAGTACTGTTCAAGAACACCTAATCAAAACGCACTATAAAAAAGAACATAAATACATAACGACATACGTAAACGTAAAATACAATTTCTTGATGGGGAAGGTACATTACATTCTGCTTGGCTAGTTTGTCACGGTGTCCTTGACAGGGTTTGTACGCATCAAGTGTAGTGGCAAGAAACATAGGTGGCGATTAATGCCACTGGGATGCAATTGGGAACAGTACGAACTGGGGATAACAAAGTTGTGATTGCTTTATCAAATAGGGCAAACTGGTTCTCTCCGTATGCTGATGAAATAAATAGATAAATATGGTTTGTGCACTTCACATCCATTTTTGTAATTCTTTCGGAAACAGAAAAAACATATTCGGTAAAAACATCTCTACTCTCATGAATCGTAAACTCGTGAAAGTGACACATTAAATCTAAGTTCGCCATCAACAGAGATGTTCACGGTAACCAAACAATCCAGCCAGCTGCACCCAGTAAACTCTAAAATCTAGTTTTTCAGGTGACGGCGCGCAACGTGCACTAAATCGCCTGCGAAATATTCGATGAGTCCCAAAATTTAATGAGAAAAGATGAACAAAGTCCTGGCTACTACAATGAATGGAAAGCAAAAACTAACGTAAAGGTGGTGGGCAGCTAGAAACATCTGAGATCCCCAGCTCTAAAGCAACCCAATAATGTATGGATTCTTATACACACACACATATATATATATATATATATATATTTATGCTGGACATAAATCGTTAGATTTGGGTCAAACGGCTCATAGAAACTTGATCGTCGGTATAGGAGGTGAGATGACATCACACTGCACAACGTCGTTTGAAAATTGAAAACAAGTCAATATCCTTTGGCTAAATACTCGATGTTCTAAAAATAACTGTCAAGGATTGTACTTCCCTGTCCAAAGAGAAAACAATCCACTGTGTTTTGCCAAACAGGCATTCATGGTTTTGTTGTCCGCAATACTTAACGAGGTTCGTTATAAAGGGGACCTCTCAGAATAGGATTTTTGAATATAGTTGAGTCTCAGGAATCTTTCTTCCAAGAAAAACCAAACTGCCGATTCATCCTGTTCACATTAATAGATAAAAAATAATTTGTTCATAAACAATTTTCGGACAAGTCTGTATGACTTTACAATGATGGCCTCTGCGGTGTTTCAACAAGTCCATAGACTGGTGACGTTCGCTGTTTGTCACTGTTATGGGTTCTATGTTCTAGCCCCGTTCTATTGCCTTTTTCCCTTTATCTCCTCCTCATAGCGTCCCCAGTGAAGGAAAAATTTGTTTTTTTCCACGCTCTTTCAAACTCAATCGTCAACAGTCTTTTAAGGTGTAGAAGTGGATTCTCCGCCTCTGCTTTCCATTGGGAAAATGACTAAAGAACAGGGAATCATTTGAAATATGACTAAAGGAGTAGACCACTGCCCGTTGGATAAAAGTAATACGCGTTAATCATATAGAGGCGTTTGTGTGCATTTATTTCACCCCTGCTCAAGCCCGTATCCAGCAGGGTTTTTTTTTGGGGGGGGGTGGGGGATGGGCATTTAACAATATTGTTCTCTTTCGCCAAGCAAGCATGGCCTTACAAAAGTAAGCATACATAACAGTAAGCGACTTTCGTTGGTGATAACCAGTGGCTTCAGTGATTTTATCATTTTAGCTGATAAACTATTTCAAGATTACCTGTTTACCTCTTTTTGAAGGGAGTGAAAATTTAAAACATGAGATTCCAAAATAAAGATTGTTTGGAAGCCACCCAGTACATGGAAATTGCTGTTTCCTCAATCTAGGATGTATTCTTAACAAAGAAATTCTTGGTACGTTACGCGCCCACAGAAGGTGGCGCTGCACATAGACTCCCCATTTAACTCCCCATTTAAAGAGCTGCATACATGCCTGCTGCATCAGTTACTTTGCAAAGCCAATTCTACTGTCGTACATCTTTTGCTTATTTTAGAAGTAATATCCATGTATGTGTCAGTGTATGCTAGTAACACCTGGTTAATTTCGTGAAGAAACGCAATGTTTCAAATAAAGAAATCTAAAAACAAAACTAAACAAACCAAGAAACTATATTATGAACTTAAATTGCTGATTCTCTGAACGTTTCCTCTTCAAGGGGTACAATTAAGGAGTGGCATAACACTAACTCAAAGAAGAAATGGTAACCTAATCGGCCCCTTAAATAACCTATAGGATATATTTACAAAGCTTACGTCTTTAATTGGCAGCTCAGTATAATTATCAGCTTTAGACAAGGCACTGATGAGATAGATGTTTTACTATCGTAATTGAAAGGAAGACTCGGGCATTAACCAATCCTCTTCAGATACATCAGAAGCTCAGATGGGATTACTAACGACTGGAGTAATATTAAGCAGAAACTTAAAAGAGATTACTATTCTTTAGGGGTAAAATAAGGGTTTTGTGCTGGGACCTTTTATTGGTTGGTACTATGCATGAAGTTGTGTTCCAATATAATGATTAGTGTGCAACAATGGCACTCTTACAGGATATGGGGAAGACTTATGTACGCTGTCACTTATGGGGCATTGGCTTGGGTCTGTTTAACTGAGTGGTTAAGGCTTTCCTCTATACGTTTTTACCTCATCCTAGGTTAAGAGGCTCAGAGAGAAAAGGGGAGAACTTCCTTTTTTGATTCGACCTCGTATTGTGCGATCGCCCTCAACTCATAAGTTTTCCTTGGTAAATGGACATGAAGATATTTTGCGTTTTTAAAGATTACGTGCAATATCCATCAGCATCATATCTTCTTAGTCAAAGCATTGCAACCTCCTCTACAATGAAGGACAAATGGCCCATGTTCCCCAGTATACCCCTCCTGATAAGTCCATTTTCCAAAGGAGAAGATATAACGCTGCGCTATTTTATTCAATGAAATTCCTGCCGACCATCTCCCTCTGCAATGGAAAACCTGAAACTTTTTACAAACGAAGTTACAACCCCTAAGGAAAACGGTCAAGCCTATAAAGATAGCCATGAATAGTTCAAACAAAAGAAACCTTGAATTGCTTTAAAAAAGAGGAGAACGGTCGACCACTTTTCAAAATAGTAACGGTAAACGCCCCTTACATTTAAGTTTCTAATCAGAAAAAAGGTGTAAGGATCATCTCAATAACGTGAAACATTATAAGCTGAGGTGCTGAGTTTATCATAAGTCTACGGAGGAAGCTTCACAAAATAGCAAAATCATGAATAACACATTTGAATGCAAATGGGTGGATTTCCTACAGCAAATTTATTGATCAAAACCAGAGAGGAAACTCTCAATCACATCGTCCGGAGACTCGACAGTTTCTAAATAAGGAATGTGATAGTATCAGTCACGGTTTCCGCTGTAAATAACTAAAATATTGATGAAGATCATTATCCTTGGATCTGAATCGATGAAGAGATGGTCGCGCTTTTCATTTTAGGAAGGTCGATGACCTCTTATCACTTGTTCAAGACTTCTAATATTAGAATGTCTACTCCAGTTAGTGACAGTGCTTCCGTTGTGATTTCTGTTGTAGTTTTAGTTTTTAAAAAAGTAATTGCCTTTTGCTAGAAACAAAGAAATTCGTCATACGTGTTATACTTAATCCTGTTCCTCTATAAGTCACCTCAGCAATCGTTGTTGACAGTATAAACTTTCACTGCAAATCATCCTCTAATAGCACAGCAATGCTTGATTTTTTAGATTTCATTGTTTTTGCCGAATCCACTCCTGGCGTAGTAAGGGATGGGGTACAGTTTTGCTGAAGGGTGATGAAGTAAAACATACAAGATTGTATTCAAGAAAAACATACTGTCATAGTTATTATCATGAATGTGGATTGCAATTAGGGCACGTTCATGTGTTTTCCTTACGTTGAATGAAGTATCCCCTCGGTTAACTATGGGAATTACTTTCTCGAAATGGTGTCAAGCTGTGAAGGAGCATTTTAGTTTTTACACAGTGAAAGAACACACAAAGGAAACCATTCCATTAGTATCACAGGTTGCTAGTAGCCAACCATAATTCAGAACCATAAGATTTTCCAAACAGGTTTGCAAGCGTATCGCATTATTGTTGGTATACTTTATTAGGGGAAAAGCTGACTTTGTGAATGAAAATTTTCAAAAAAGTGATACGGTAATTATCATCAGATAGTACTATACAAGTAACAAGTAAAACAGATAGGATTGTCAAATAAAGAACAATCAATGTTATAAATTATTTATGATTTATGTAAATTACGCTTTAACAATTGTTTCTTTCATTTTGATATTATATTTATTATATATTATATTTATTTTTCATTAATAATTGCTTTTTGTACTCGTTTTCACACATTAAAGGTAGTCATCTTCACGTGGGTCAAAAAGGTGTCATTGATTTTTATTGACTCTAGACTGTTTCACTTAAACATTTGCTGGGACAAATTTGGTAGTGTCAGGGAGTCAAGTAGCAACTTCATGATAGTTTATTTAGTAACAGCATTTCTGAACTGCCAAGGCTCTTTTTTCACTGTATATTGACACATCAGCTTTTTTCTGCAAGAAAAAGAACACTTTTTGCAAACTGGAAACAATGTTACCAAAGAAACAGTAGAAAGTAAAAGGCTCCATCATATTTGTACTTAACGGCATGTCTGAAACATCGCACCGTAAACTTGTGAAAATGTCTCGAAGGCAGTGCTCAACATTGTCACAATAATTGTCTGGGATGCACCTTGATAGAGGAACAAGCGTGAGTTTAATTCGCTTCTATTCAGAATAAACACATGCATGTTTCACTTTTTACCCCCAGGTCTGAGAAAAAGTCATCGCTAGACATTTCTTAATGTAAGGTAACTTGTCGGTCGTGTGTATACATGCTGACCAGTTGGCAGTCTATTCGTCACCTATCATCCCTTATGTGACAGATTAGAAGACACTGGCTGAGTTTTTACAGGGTAGAACATAAAGTTTTTGTCTTAAATGACTACAAATTTGATTATTAAAACCCGGCACTTTAGACAGTTACACGAGCCTATGCCTTTATAGTGTGAAGAATGAGTGATTGTAAACGTTAACAACAGAACGAAATTGAAATAAAGATTTATTATAAAAAGTTAAAAATATACTCTCCACGTTAAAACATACCACAGGAATTGATTAAAGGGAACCTTTAAATTCAAATCGAGCTCTCAAGGTGTTTCATAATTCTTCCTTCTAGACGTTGATTTTCTCGGAAGAGATAAACATTCTGAAACCTTCCACGAAAGAGCCGTGACTTATTGAAAATTGTGACAAATTGATATCAGGAGACAGGGAAAAGGGAGACTGATTTTACAATTAATGAAGTTAACTTGAACCTTATGAAGTAAATTGTAATTTGAAAACATTTGCAAGGTGTCTAAAATTTGTCTCAATTCGGCTCGTATCACTTACTGACGGCGTGGAGGATTTTTTTGCTTTCGGCTTCCGGGGTTTTGTCATCTCCTCAGCTGTATGTTCTTGATCGATAGAAGTTTCTACTATTTTTGTCACGGATGAACGAACGTACTTGCTGGAGAATTCCCACATACTTCTGCTTCGACACGATTGTCGGAACCTATACTGATGAGTACAGCTTTGTGCTTATAGTCACGAATTTAAGTAGTTAGAGAATACCCATTGTACGCGCAGCTGAATAGCGAGAATTGTGGTTGGTGTTCATACTTTACTCATGACCAAAAATAATACATATGGCTGATAGTGCAATTTATCATTCTCCAAGTAACTGTGATTATATCCTCCAGGTAAGCAAAAGCAGTTTGTAAGAACTGAGAAATACACTTAACATCCTTTAACCACATCTTGGTGTTTTATCTCAGTCTTAGAGTGTATGCCTGATCGTCATTTATGAATAATATGAAACTATTACTGATGAAGGCCCCTTACCGAAAGTTCGTTGTAAGTGAAATTTCCGTTCCTCTTTTTGTAGAGAAAAATAGATCCAGTTACAAAGGCGCACGCTTCTGGATTTGTAGGAAGCCATTTACTAAACTTAGACGAGTTTCTTATAGTAAAAATTGGTAATTATTCATGTGCATTAATAAATTTTTATTAAAACTCATTAATAAGGATCATTTGTTGCAAATTCCATTCCAGCTTTCTTTGACTTAAATTCATTTAAATTATATTTATTTAAAGAATCGTTAGAAAACTGTAGGTAAAGTCTACTCATCCCAGAGTACAAATATTACTTAAAGTTATTATACACATAGGGCATATAGTAAATATGCAGAATCTCGGGACGTCTTTCTGTGTGACTCAGACCTAAATAATCATATTTATGGACGTTATGAATATAGCACCTAATATTATGCATCAACGAAAACGTACACAGAAGTAGTCAATAGAGTCTGGCAAATTGTTCCAAAAGGATTTAACATCCTAAAGCACACTTTGCACACTGTACCCTTATATAGTTGTCACC
Source organism: Holothuria glaberrima (assembly GCA_009936505.3). Taxonomy (NCBI): domain Eukaryota; kingdom Metazoa; phylum Echinodermata; class Holothuroidea; order Aspidochirotida; family Holothuriidae; genus Holothuria; species Holothuria glaberrima. The sequence goes on from WURT03071438.1 coordinate 13,168, forward strand.
TGTCATGTCATCTTCCAAATCTTCACACCCGAATAAGCTATTTTTTTCAAAAACATTACAAAAAAGGAAAATGAATGAATTGCAAAGGATAAGGTTTGTCTCATTTTTCAACCTGAATATAGGGAACTCATCGAATATATGGAAAGCATATAGCGTGAAATTACAAGTCACTGAAAATGAAGTGTATTTTCTTCGAAGCTTGTATAACTGAAAAGTTCATATGATACAGCTCCGTTATTCATCCGGTGAATGAAAATTTCTCTGAAAGTACCATAAAAAGAATAGCTTATCTTGATCACGGAGAGGATACTTTCATATTTTCTCTTGCTAAAATCAGATGTATTGTTTGTAACTTGTTGACATAGGCTAATGTACGGGGAGGGGGCTGAGGAGCCCCATTTGGGCAGAATATGTGCTATTTTCGGGAAAGTGTGTGTTGAAAATTTGAAGGCGGCTTGTGCAGGATGGTATGAGGAAAACATACAAATTGTATCAGTACTACTCTTTTGCTTTCTCCTTTTCCATGCAAAAGTGTAAAAATTACAAACTGAAAAATATTTTTGGAAGTAGAACAGCCATAATTTATCTGATTTTCTGAGTTTATCTTTATACTTATAATACAGTATCCTCAAAGTTGGTAAAAAGTAACATTTTTATATTTAGTGTACAATTATGGCAAATTGATTGGCCTTCACCACAAACTGTCATATACCATATCATTTTCATTCATTTTACTGCCTCTAAATCCTTGTTAATTATTTTATAAGGTAAAAGCTTGTAAAAATTATGAAATCTACAATTTCTTAATATTGTTTTCAGGTTAAAGTTTTATACCCTAAAATAGAAAAAGGAAGTACACATGTTTAAGCGGTTGGATTTCTATCCAATTGATTCTCAGAGAAAAATTTGCACAGACTGACCAGGTTTGCATTACTTTCGGCCTTACTTCTGACTCTTTGAAAACAGATTCATGCCAGGACTTTCCATAAAAAGCCATCTTCCTTCGGTCTAATTGTAATCGATTATTCTGTGGGTCAGTTTGGTCTACGCATGTGTAGGAAACCTTAACTTTGTAGAAAATAGCTACCTTTAAGAACATCTCTTCAAACTACACTTTACACACCTACATGAAAAAAAAAACTTCTCCGAAAGCTACGACATTTCTGCCAGATTAAAGTCATTGAAGAGAATAGTGCAAGTCGACTTTAGTTAGCATTTCCGTCACATTTCAAGGTTTCTTTCTAAATTTTAAGTACTTTTGAATTAATGTTTGGACTGTTCCTCTAGATTCACTTCCCTGTACCTCATTTATGGGAATCGCCAAAAATGCTTACCAACTCAGCGTTCGAAACCAACGGAGCTAAACCTGCGACGATCAAAGCGGATTCCCAACGGAGCCTATCACGTGTGTCACATGTTATACATCGTATTAAAGGGGCTCATTGAGTTTATATTGATTACTTTGTGATACGTTTGGAGGGAATCATATCATGATAATGCTTCCAATTAGCCTCATTATTCATGTATCACTTCCTATAGTTACCAAAGCCATGAAAAATTGTACTTTTTATGGTTTTAAGAGTTTGCAATTAGCAATACTTGTCCAAGCCGTTGAAAACCAGCCTCTCTTGAATTAAAACATGTATATCTAACTGAAGCCTTGATCACAACAGCTGTTCGTAAGAGGAGTTGCAAACCTGTCAACCAAGTTGGTATAAACTTTACCCATTGGTTGTCTTTGAACAGGGGTTGCATGTGATAAATACCAAATGGTTAAAAGTGTCTGGTCACGAATTTTTAATAAATGATTTTAAACATTAAATACCCTATCATTACCGTTTCAGCTGTGTGTTAAATTTGCGGAATCTGTTGATTAAACCATTTAACATCATGATGTGAGTAAAACTCAACAGATGTGACAAACATGAGATTTATGAACCAACTCAATAAGCCCCTTTAAATGTTTGAAGTAGACATGCTTTTACCATACAACCGATAATTCTGCAAATGTAAACCCCACAAATTTTTCCTCCCCCGAACGCGATATTCTCTCCAAAATTGCACATGTAGTCTGCTGGGAGTTTTCAAGTATGTTTGGTACATCAATGAGACAATGTTAACGCGCGAGCTTGCAGCATACTAGGCTAAGTTCCGTGTTATTTTAGCTTATAAGTATGATACTCTAACCCGAACAAATACAAGTTCATCCCCGGGTGATGTCACAATGTTGGAAAGATGCAGGCATTAAAGATCTGGTGACATGAAAATTACATAGTACGGTATTTGATGTAAAAGCATTAAAAATCCAGAAAATACCCGCAATTTCCCACTAAAATCCATCAAATATTTACCGCTTTACATGGTAATTTCTATTTCACACTTGTATCATGAATAAACATTAGCTAAATATACAAATATGTGACATCGAAAGATGGACATACCATATATGTCTAATGTTAGCCTTTGTTTTTTCAACCTTAATTTCAAGAACACTGGTAGCATTGTTATAATGTTTATAATGAAAGTTAAAATTGTTTCCTTGAGAAATGTTGATATCACTCACCGTACTGTAAACTATCTGATCAGTAATTAAGAGATAATTTATATATATATATATATATATATATATATGGTTAAAAAACACTCCACTTCATTATTTTGCATAGGCAATGAGTTACTTCAGAAACAATCAAACTTTGTAGACGTATATTTTGAGAACGGTAAAAGATATTGAAATAATTCCAACGGATCTTTCATTGGAGGGTTTAATTATTTAACTGGCGAGTGAAACAGCTCTTTTTGGTGGCATGTCACCAGACCTTTAATCTAGAATAAATAGTGTGTAGAATATGACTTGGAATTGTATCTTTCGGTCGATTTAAATTGTCTATCCATTCAAAACCTATCCACAGATGTATTGCACAGGCTTACATAGCGAATCTTTGAGGACAAAGGGAAATCAATCTAAGTATTATGTCGAGTTGTGTTCTCTTGCAACTAAATAATACAGAAATTGTTTTCGTAATATTACTCCAGGAATATGAGCCAGTCCGAACACATTGGTTATTAACCAGAAGGGATGCAGGAGCCCGAGTAATTCTTGTTGGCGAGGTGTCCAGAGTGGCAAAGGAATCCAAAGTGGCTGTTGTCAAGAAAAACGTCCAAATATAATATGAAAATAGGCTAAAAGGCAATTTACATACGTCTTCAAAAAAGTAACAATCAATGATGTTACTACAAGATGTTGTAGTGACTGGAAAATGGAGGCCATTTGACCAATTGTCTCCTTTAAAGTATTATAAATATGTGCATGCGTTATAACTGCTCCCCTCTTCCCTCTTCCGAATAATCAGTTCCACCTGTCCATGAAGGACTTACGACCAGTGGCTCTGACACGCATATCAATGAAAGTATGTGAAAATCTTTTTAGACGTTTTTTTTTTCGTCTCAGCATGTCACCGACATTTGAGATCTCCTTCAATTTGATTACCAGAGAAACACAAAATGTAAAGATGTTCTTTTACTAGCTTTAGAAGAACTTTATTCACACCTTGAGAAAACAAGAAATGATAATAGTGCCAGGGTAATGGTTTTTGACTTTTCATCAGCATTTAATACTATACAACCCCATTTGCTAATTAATTAAGAAACTTTATGACAAGTCAATCAGTTCCGCATAATGTGTTGCATTGGATACTTGAGTAATGGTTTTTGGATATACTTGACCGACCGTACTCAATATTTCAAGATCACCTCATCTCGTAACATTTAGGCAATGATTACATCAAATACATTGGCCCCTCAAGAAACCGTTCTTGCTATACCTTCTTGTTCCCAATTTACACTCACGATTGTGTATCCACGGAACCATCTTGCATTCTATTTAAGTTTACAGATGACACTGTTATGTTAGGCCTAATCTCGACTTTGTATGAAAATCAGTTGAGTTCATTTGTTGAGTACTGTGACTGTAACTTTTAAGAACTTTATGTGTCAAAAACTAAGGAGATGACAATTGATTTTCGTAAAAAAATACTCCTGGTAATAATCCTTTAAGTATCAAAGGTTCTGGAAATTAAACGTGTGGAAACCAATTCCCTGGTATAAGTACTAAGGAGTAGCCTAGCTATTGATGACAAATTCGATTGGTTTTATCATACTGATGTTATACCGTTAAAAAGCTTACTTCTATAATGTGTTGCTTGCGTTAACTCAATTATTTTAATGATAATCCTAAAGTCTCACACATGTTTTATAACTCTGTCATAGCTTGTGTTTGGCGTTATTGTTTAGTCTGCTGGGGCAGAGATGCTACAAAGTGCGATTTGGATAGACTGGATAAAATTATCAGAGGGGCGGGAAGGATAATCGGGGAGACACTGCATGATATAGAAACTGCGTATAACAATAAACCTGCCGGTAAATCGAGGGAAACTATAGAGGGCGACAGCCACCCTTTGCATTGCGTGTTTATTAATTGTATTATTTATTATAATATAATTATAAATATTATTTCTAGATCTGGTCGCTTGATTTCCTCTTGGGTTAACTAATCGATATCCCTCCTCCTTTGTTCCACGTGCGACTAAATTTTATAATTTAGCTTTTAGTAGAAAATAACCTCTTTTTATTTTTTTGACACTGTCGATGATATTTTACACATTTTTACTTTTTATGATCTTATATTTTAACCATTTATTCCTTTAATTATTTAGTTTATTCACTCTGTGATTGTTGTATTTATATTTATTGATAATTTTACTTTTACTTGTTGAATTGAGCTGCTTGGAGGCAATTTGAGTTCCTTGTTTGGGTCAAACACCTTACAAGGAAGTGAAATATTTTGGATGAAAAAGTTCATTTTAAATCATGATATACACCCAAGGACGATTGGAGGTATTTGATTTACATGTTGGTCATAAGTTATAACCTCTATTTGGGTAAGACAGCTAAGGCAAACCAACCAGACACAACATAACCCAGCGGCCGATATTCTCCATCTGGTTGGACAATAACCTTTAAGAATAGTTTAAGATACACTCATAGAAGCAAATGTACGTCACTCTCGTCTCTGGTTTGTACATACCAATCGACAGCAATCATGCAAATGCAAGCACTATAGAGTTTAAACTGCTCTTTCTTTAGTGACTGGTTTCAAAAATTGTGAAATTTAAAGTTTGGATCCCTTTGGATTCGAATTAGTTCAATTAATGTCTTCCATAAATACATATGAACATAAGTGATAAAATGGACTGCAATTCTTGTACATTTTGCTGTGGGTGTTAATCTGTTTGGGTAGCGAAGCACAAATGGTGTGGTAGTAGAGGGTTGCAATGCAGTCATACTGCATGAAAAGGTTAATGCTTGGTCTATTTTGCTCTCTTGCTGAATAAATGCTCTTTGAAGTTAAAAATAACATGGTGACGGCATACTATATAACTGGAAAAATGAAATCTGATGCGAACAATCAGCCACCAACACACTTGTACGTTTCGAACATTTACATAACAATGTTTTGTACACGTCGTTACGTATTTCTGCATAAATCATCTCATTTTGCCCCCGGTGACGTGTATACAATTAGCATAGCGGATGTGAGCATGCCGTAATAGAGACAATGCATGGTTATTGCTGATTTGTGACAAAATGTGCGAACTCACATACTAAGAAAGCAGTGACTCCATACAGTAGGGGGGAGGTGTATAAGACCTATGCAAAGTAAACCTTTAAGGAGACGGCATGACTGTAAAGACTTAAATTAGCCATGGTTTTTTGACCACCTACCAGGACGGAAAGGTTTCACTCATCTTTCTGTAAATACGTCGGAACAGTTGAACGTTGATGACGTTTTCCGTCAGGCATCCATTATGAAATATGAAAGCAAAATATTAGCTAAAGTCGATTAAACAAGTTTACATTCTGTTTAAAATTTCTTCCTGTTTGTCATTCCTGTATATCTGTAGTAAAGGCATATATAGAGGTGTTTCACCGACGTCACGTGTTAGCGCGTCTCTTTGGTTTTGTTAGAAACTTTGCCGGGCAAGCGTCCATTGTGTCACAGTCGTATCTATGGTCATGCCGTGCGCGTCTGCTCTAAATAAGCTTACTGCGCGTGTGCTGTGGCCGGCAATGCAAGACAATCTCAATCGCGTGACGTCACATGAAATACCTCTTTATCTATACACTAAGGCACTGGGTAATATCGCTACCCATAAACAGAGTAAAGTACCATTTGCGTAGGCTGTGTGACACGTAACTTCTTTTATCATTATCACTGTGGCTTATTATGACCCCTTTAACCAATAACAACGTGTAACAATGGATGAATGGAGTACTCTCAGGTAGCACTTCCATTATGCAACTGCTGCTACCAACAACACAATGAATGATTGTGAAAGTTCCTTGGCGTGTAAGGTACAGCTTTAGCTACATTGAGCGTTGCTCCCTTTATCACAAATTCCGGACCTTAAACGTGTTTCCCATCTGCCTAAGTTGGAAGTTTAAATTTCAGAATCAATTTCAAAGGTACGTAACTTGCTGACGGTACGTAAGATTGCTTAAAATTAACTAAAGACATGATCAAATTTTAGTAGAAGTAATAATGAAAATGGAAATGGATGTAAAGAAGCCAGGAATAAGTATACTGTTAAAAATGACTATAACATTCTGTACAAGTCACAGAAAAAAGGAAAGAAATAGAAAAAGATTACAGTAAGAGTGCTGCCAATTTTGAAACTAATTGGAAAGCACTCTTGTTGTATTCTTTTTATTTCTTTATGTTTATTTCTACTTTTACAGATTTTTTTTTAAACTTGAAAGTGAAGTGCTTTTCGAGTCTGGTCCCTTTCTTAAGGTACGAAACATAAAAACCACAATTGATAGAGGAAATAGTATGGAACTGAAAAAGCAAAATTTGCAACATTTCAAATCGACATTGATTTGTTGTCTAAAAACATTTTGAACCTCTTATATAGTAATTCCATATTGTGAAAGACTGTATAATATGAAGTCTGGGAATACCGAAATTGCAGGCAACTGAGATAGGACAAATTTTGTTGTAAAATATGGTGGATTTAATGAGCGTCTTGATCTAGTGATATAGATAAAATCATGCTTTGACTTGTTGGTGTAAAGGTCATTGTATGGTTCGGGAAAAAGACCGTGACGAGATTTAAAAAACATTGCAAAGCTGGTACCTTTAAACATTGTGAATTTTAAGTATACTTAAGTTTCTAAAAGGAGTAGCACTGCTTGCTCTGTACAGTGCATGTCATATATTTTTGACAGCTCGTTTTTGTGTCTTATACAAATTATTTGGTTTAGTTACTTCAAGTACAGAAGTAGAAGACTTTGTTTACATGTGGAAGAATAAAGGCATTATACAACATCACAGCAACTCAATTTAAAGACTGTATAACTAACCACGGGTAAAAACAAGGAGCGAAATATACTCAAAAAAAAGGGTGTGCACAGTGACGATTCCTAGTAGGAGTGGATTTCACGCGAAGTAGAGTGAAAATTCACTCCAAATAGAGCGATATTACATTCATTGTGAAGTATCACTCTCTTTGAGTGAATTGTCACTCTACTGGGGGCGAAATTCACTCGTATTAAAGAATTGTCACTGGGCATACTCTTTTTGTACTGATTTTTGCTATTTTGTTTTTAGAGTGTACGTGTTCGTCCAACGTAACTTTTGATCAATTGTAACAACCAAAAGGTTTGCATGGCTGGATTTTTTAATTTCTTGAACATCTAGCAAGACATTTACCATGCTGATGTCATTACTTCAATTATAAAAAAAATTGTTTTATTTTTGAAAATATTGAAAGGGAATGTACATGTTACGATCCTTTCAAATACTTGTGAGAGTACGTGTTTGTGTAAGTTGGTGTTTTGAAGAAAACCGTCGGTATCATCTGCAAATAAAGTTAAACTGAATTTTTCAGAATGTAAACAAAGTACTAGCAAAATTAAATGTCTGTACATGGACATGTAACCAAAACAGCTGTTTCACTCAACAATGATAGATTAAGCTTCTTTGATGAAAACTCGGTTAGAATTATTTGAATATCTTTTACCGTTTTCAAGATGTATTTCTTCAAAGTTAAATCACTGCTTGTTGCTTGCACAAGGTCGGTATTACTCTTGTTTATCTTTTATAAATTATCTGTTTATTATACTTACTAGCTAGTTTCTAAACTACTGTTTCACATGGACATTTTCAAAGTATTCAATACCTACTTCAAAAATAAACCCCTCAGTTAATGACTATTACAACTATTCTTGGCATGAATTACAAATGACAAAGGATAAAATAACACCTATGTCATGAGTCCCCCTTTCTATGTCACAAACTTACATATATAGCTCATGTTTATTTACGATGGAAGTGCAGAAACAGTAGTTGGCTAATAAATTGGTCAATATTTAATGGATTTTAATGGAAATCTCGACTATTTAAACGGTTTTTGATGTTTTCTTTTACATCAAATAGGCATGAAAGACATTCACATGTCTACAGACATTTAAGAATATTACCACAAACTGGTGCATAAACTAGCAAGAGGTATCCAGTTTGAATTTTATAAACTGGATGTGGCTTTCACTTGCCAAACAATCGTGCTATCTGCCGTCAAAATATGATTTAAAATTAGTGACAGTTTGATTCTCACTGTTAACCAAAAATTCAAATTTTTGTGGAGAACCCTAATTTACTACCGATCGACGTCTTGCAGTTTCGTTATCTACGTCAAGTGAAAAGAATTTATATTCGGTGTTAAAAGTACGATGTACTTACTGTAACGTGTAAATGTCATTAATTGCACTTTGTCGTAATGTAAACGTCCGCGAGAAAATGGCCCCAACTACCGTCTTTCCGCTACCTGAAAGTTTAGTTGAAATACAGTATCTCAGCTTCAATGAGAGGAACATACTCTTCTCCAACAGTGATATTATGTAGGTCTAAAATGGAGAAGTCATCATTCAAACTCTATACAAGGAGGTATTTGATGAATGATTCATCTCTTAGAGAGGAGTGTCTTTATGAAACCGTAAATCAGGCTTCTTTCCTTTGCTGGGAACTATACGGATGGGAAACGATATCAACTTGAATAATAAATATAAACTAATATTTTTTAATAAAAATAAAGTTCCAAGATCGTTGGTGCAGAAGGGGGAGTATAGGAAGGTTAACCAGTCAAGGATAGTGTACTGTTTGAGTTTGGTAGTTTCCATCTTTAAGGTTGAATGTTATAATACATGACTTATACACGTCGATTAGTTTATTACATTAAAGGGCTCTTGATGTCATCCCGACCTAGCTTTACAGAACATCAATTACATTCTTCGGTGTACGAAACTGTTTTTAGCAGGAAGAGAGGACGAAAGATTTAGATCGTCTTCCTGAGGAGAGATTTAAGGGAAGTGGTACCCTTTTTCTTTAAAAAAGTATTATTGAAAGTTCTCAGGTGTAATTTGATGCTGCCTATATGTCGCCTTTGGAGTACATGTATGGTATTTTATTGGAAAGGTCTGACATAATTCACGTAAGGAACAGTTAAGAGGTGTTTGTCTCTGCAAAGTGTGGGAGGCGGAGGCACATTCAGCCTCCCTCATTTTTTACTACGGTAGAGACCCCAACCTCAGCATCCTACGCCTATTACATGATAATGCATATAAAAGTAAAAACAAAAGGTGACTTTTCATAAACCAAAGAATTTGATCAACAAAACAGCTGTCCCATGGTAAATAATAACTACATGACTTGGCATACTCAGCTGCACAAAAATTTAAATAAGTGTATCGCATTTTGCCATTTAAAATTAACCCATCGGATGGTGCTTTACTGTTCTCACCCTTATCCTTTCATATCCTCTTCATGGGTTTTACATTCTCCTCCCATGGACTAATATCAGCTCCATCAATGTTTCAAGCTGCGTGAAAAGCAACATGCAATTAAACAAGTTTCTTTGAGAAAGAAAGTAGCCATAAAGGAAAGCCTATTTTACCTTCATTTTTTTCTTTAAAAGTTACACAATGTGATATTAAGCGAACATCATAAAAAATTAAGCAATTTCGACATGTCTGGTCAATTTATCCGGATATGAGTTATGTTTAGATGAATTCCAAGCAATATATTCGAGACAAAGTCGCTTTTTAAAATATCAACATGAAATGGCAGTTGCAGTTGTCGCAATTTGAATTTGCATAAAAGCGTATACTAAATCAACGATTCTTTTAACATGTGATAGTTTAAAGGTCTAGTTTATGCTAAACGTAGTCAGGGTAACTTTGTTGAGAGGGACATGCTTTATTTCGTTCTTTCAAGTTATTCCTCAACAAATAAGTGAAAAAGGCCATTTAAAACGAAGCAAACTGTGACCCTGACTACACGAAATAACTTATTAGTTTACCTATACGCGTGTGTAATACAGTGTACGTGTTGAAAGCATCACTTTCTTGCGATTGAAGCACCATTTGTTTAAACAAGCTCTACGGACGTTTTGAAAGTTAAATAGAGGCGACACTTTACACCTCTTAGCATTGGCGTTAATATGTGGGGGATGAGAATATGTCCCCCATTTTGAAAATGGGGAGTTTTATATCGTGCCCTCTATTTCTTCCCAGAACCCTAAGGAAAATATGTCAAACATATACAAAATTCTGTGGACTACAATGGCTGATCTAATGAAACAAAACAAAAAAAAGGGGGAAAATAGCCATTTTTATTGAGAAACATCTAAAATTGAGGGCAACTGAACCGTTGCTTTGTATTCCCATGCTATTGGTAGAAAAGTGGGAAATTACCTTGAATCACATCACAGAGCGTCTATGATCTAAGATACCCCACATCCTCAGGAATGTGGGTTTCGGATTATTTCTGCTCGAGATCATATTCCCTATTTTTAAGAAGCTGTTGACGGTCATGTCTTTAAGTCAGTGGTTCCAAAACTCTTGAACGCACCAAATGGGGTAGGGTAAACACCTCATGTCTATAAGTAATAATATCAAAGGAGCATAAATAGTAAATGTAGAAATAGAGGGTGCACATACGGTACATCATTTGTGAATATGGGCACTGCCTGTGATGTACAAAATCGGTGCGGGGCTCTCTTTTCGCAAAGTGAATCATAAACTCCAAAACCCCCAATGGCCCCTGCTTCCGCCGACGCTGATGGGGGTAAGATGGTCCTCAAAAGGGATATTTTCTTTTTTAAAACACTGTTGAATGCGATTTCCTAGCCTTTGACAATTATAAAAAGTTTGTATTGCACCAGGGAATGTTAGACCCGCTACATTTGTTTACTTATTTTATTTATATATACCTCCACATGCATTCTTATTTGAATAGCTTAGGCAGAGAAAACTAATTGCAACTTTTTTGCTCCGAATTAATCTTGGTATGTCAATTTTTACAAACGCTCCCAGCAGCCCCTAAGCCCTTATCGCCATTCTGATTTGCGAAAACGCCTCCAGATTATACCGCCCCCTTTGGATAAACTGCTCTATGTGAATGTAGAGATGTGGTATGTATTACTAAATATAGATTTATTTTTCTCCCTTCAATGAAACTTCAAAGTCGTCTTCAAAGGAGTATTTTTTAGTGGAGTAAATTTAACTGCAGTTTATATTCAATTTATGTGTGGTATCACCCAAATTCAATAGTCTGGACTTGAAAAAACGGAAAGCAGAGAAAAACATGTTTCATCACCTCTGCAATATGATTTCGTTTACGCGACTTGAAAAGCACGGAAAATTCCCAGTTTTTGGTTTAATCCCATTTAAATTTACCTCGTGAAATAACTTGCACATCTTTTTGTTTCATCATTGATTTGTAAGTTTGTTGCAGTTTTTTATAACAAATAACGTATTACTTGTGAATTCTACCGTTTTGTCCACCTTCCCGTGCATGAGACTTTATACTTTTCTTCATGGGATAAAAAAAACCATATTCCCACTGAAGAAGACCATCCTACGATTTTTTTCATAAATTTAAAGATATTGTCCATCATTTAGATTTGGAGTTATTATTAAGTTGAGTGCTCGCAACCTGCGAATGTTTTGTTCCCCCCTTAGGCCATAAAATGTCCTCAAAATGAGGGTTATATAAATAAAAGAATGCATATAAGTAAGATTTACCTCGCGATTGCCTCCAGTCGCTTGAGACACAGCAAATAGTTCCACAAGATGAATGAAAACGACAATAAAGATATTCCGAGTTTGAAAAATTACCGGTTTTTATCAATTTGGATAAAATTTATTGTTAGGTCTTTTAGGAAAGAGAGTTTGTCATTTGGCTTGAAACAAATGTGAAACTTTTGATAACTTTCATGTGCTTTATCTCTATTTTTACTATATCTTATATGCCTATGTGGGTTTTAGAAGCCTTTATGCAGTCGTCATAAGGGTCACGTTTTCTTCGCATGTCACCTACAATTATTGTTACTTATGCGCTCTACTTTTCCGGCAAATGATAAGAGCTAAGGTTAACCGGTCGTCCGTGGCGTCTCTGAATGCTTTCAACGTAAGCAGCGACATTTGCTGAAGCACTTTTATACGAAACGGAGATCTGACTCGTCAACCAAACCCACTTAATATAATTAATATTTTTCTTTATGTATGACATTTGCTCAATTCCATTAAGATGTATCAAACCACTACAGAAGAAGCCAAGATCAAATTGCCGTCTCTCGTTCTAAGAAAACACAGCCTCCTTATTTTCTCATCTTTTTGAGCTTCATGGGAAATGTGAATAAATTATTATTATACTTACTACCGTCTTGTCAAGAAGTTGTCTATAAAGCTTAGGCTAGCTGATGACGGCATGTTGCTTATTGTAAAAAAATGGGAACGTCAGATTTTCAAATTAAGTAATTACCGTGAAATATTCGAAATCTCCTCGAAAGTATTTTGGTGGAGTCAATATCATAGCTCTTCGGATTGAGCGCCGATGAGTCCCCAGGGCACCACGGAAACCGTCTCCCTGTTAATTCACTTCAAGTGCTCTTCTGTCAGTGGAAGGCCTCGATAGCCACTATCTGTTCATCCTCAAGTGCGCTTCGACAAACGCCTCTTGATCTGGCCGTTGCTCTTTCGAGCTTACAGGAGCAAACGGCCGATTTCCATATTAGCCCAGCCCTCCATACCGAAAATCACCATCTCGAATTCTTAAAACCATCAAGAATTGTTAAGTGGCGCAGAAACTTGAAAAAATTTCGGGGATGTTTAAGACTGACAGAGTGACATGAAGCGTGCGCAATGATGTACCATTTTGACATTAACAGATCTCTAGGGCTAAAGTGTAAGAACCATCCGAAGGACACTAGTTCCGAAACAAATTGAGGTCTACAGGACACGTTTAAATACGTCAGAAAAGTTACCGAACGGTGAGGAAGCTGTTGTTCTCTTGTTGCAGTGAGTCCCTTTGCAAAACCACGTAGCGACTTGTTGCCCTCGTCATGTCATGTTTTATCAACTCATGTTGATGTTGTCGTGGTAGCTTGAACAGCAAAGAGGTGGTCAAAGCTGAAGAATGTGTATAGTCTATACGTGTACTGTAGAGTTAGAGTAAGATGAGGTTTTACGGCTCAGTTCATAACCAAATGGTTTAATACTTGCACTGTAAGAAGTGTCCTGAATGTGGTAATCACCGACATTATCGTACTGACATTTTTTCATGCCAGCTGCTTACTAAATCCAAATCAGTTGGAATTTCTATTCATATCCTTCCTCCTTACAAACAGTCCTACAGAAACTTGGCACCCAAACCAAAACACTCTAAAAAAGAGTCTTAAATTTTATCCAGTTTTAACAAATTTTTCAAGAAATCCTTGGAGAGGAAAATATTCGACTAACAAAATACCAACTTGGAGAAAAACTTTACCCGTGTTTGGGTAAAATTCTGATGTTGTACGCAACAAAATCCACCGAGAATGGGTAAACATATACAAGGTGGGTTAAAACCTACAACTAATTTCATCTAACAGACAGTAATACAGAATAATGGGTCTTCAATCAGTATATTTGGGAAAAGAAGATTGCATATTTTAATAGGTTATCTTCCGGCTGTGGTTTTCATGCATATTAAGACAAATTCAGTTTCACTTATTTACTGTTTGCCTTAACTGTATACTTTTGGTAACTCTAATACGTCGTCAGGGTTCTACCATGGTACATTGTAAATAAATTTTAACCATCAATGCAACCATTTGAGCCTTCACAAATTTCTTCAAAATAAACAAAGCAAACTGCAACTTGCAATTAAAGGGAGTGGTGAACCTTTCATTGGAACAAGACGGTGTGTCTCACATTTTAGAATCTGGAATAATTCGGACGAGATATCCCGCAGAGTATCTGCAAGAATAAAGGTAATTTATGTCACTTATCCCTGCCTTCATAAATTCAGGTAGAAATATTCCTCACGGAGAGAAAGAAAGTTGTGAAGACCGAACGTTTTCATTGTTGAGAGCTAGGAGGCTGGGTCATTTTATCGGGGGGGGGGGGTTGAGTGTGAATCAGAACGTTAGCGGTATGTTTATAATTATAGTTTTCACTATGAAAGTTTCCAATTTGGAGGAGGAGATTCATGGGGAAATCACACATGCAATGTAATGAAGTCTTGTGAAAATTGATATGATTTTGGAGCTTTCTCGGTTGACTGTTGTTGACAGACAAAATGTCTACAGACTGTTGTAGAAATCACAGATATGGCAAAAAATAATAAGTACAAAGAGGAAACGGAAAAAGTACTGTCAAGGTTTGAAAAAAAAATTGACAACACTTTTTCCCGTTTTTTTTTTTATTTTTTGTTCTGTTAAGTACGAGTATGAGAATGGGACCAATATCCAGAGCTGTCATATCCGAGTCCGGACTCGGACTGGATTCCGGACTTGAGTTCGTTTTTCGCCGGACTCGGAATTGTCCCGGAATGGGAGTCAAGGAATAAGAATTGGCCCGAAATGGGTTCAGTTGGACTCGAACTCGGAGCCGATTCCAGTCGAGTCCAGAGAAATGAAAGTTTCATTAATGTTACCTCGGCAACATTATTATTGATGCACAATTTAACACGTAAATGGTCACTTACAGTCAAGTAAATTACAGGAGTCAGCCAGAGTATAAATTTGACTCCTGTAAAGTACCCGTTTTCATCATAAGTGTAATTGTAAGTTGTATGAGGGGCTGCATTGCCCAGTATCCGGACTGGGAATTGGCCGAAATTGGAGGGTACTGGACTCGATATCATGGCCCGGAATGGTGGCCACTGGAATCGGAACTGGCCAAGAATTGGGTTAAGTGGACTCGGTTACAGTCCTTGCAATACCATGAGTAAAAGTATACTAGGAAATGCGATTACAAAGGCATTACGAGTACAGGAACGTACGGTACGCCAGCACTGCACTTATGCTATGTGAAGAACAGTAAACAATTTCATGAAATTGTAGAACAATATATAAACCAGGAGTATTTTGTTGGCGGTCAAACTTACAGTTTTTCAAGTCGGGAGCCGTAGTGTGAATCCCACAATTCCGTTAAGCATGACCTTAATTAGTTATGATTCCTTGATACGACGGAATGTTGTCCTCCACTAAAAGCTGAGAAAGCTAAAATTTAAAATGAAAAATGCCTTCATTTTCCAGCTAACGGTCTCTGGGTTTTGGTTGTGAATGATTTTTGGTTCGAAAATCTAACACACACACACACTTTCTTTAGCTTAATCACCTTACAAACGAGTCTTCTCTAATTCCCTTTGGGATACTTTATCACAGATTACCCGTCAGAATCCCACAAAGTTAGCCTGCCGAGAAGTGTGATTAAAGGAAGTGTGCCAGCAAAGTATAAAATCAGGTCGGTGGTGTCTTCAATGTTTTTTACTGTTCCCCCCTTGTCAAATTTGACGCGAGTCTTGCCTAACAGTGCATTTCCCAAACGACAACTGGACATATTACGTTTGATGAATAACTATATCTCCTCTGCATAGGTGACAGCAGCTTATACTATAGGGGTACTAAGGTCTTCCGTACGGGTGACAGAACGTGTTTATGGTTAGTCAATTTGCAGCATTAAAACGAAATAGTTCACTCATATTGATCGTTTAAAAAAATCATAGTTTGTAGTCTTAATCTATACAAACAAATAACGAACACAGGTTGTTTAGAAATGAAAAACAGGTTTGCTTATCAAAACAAGTATAAGGAATGAAATATTGCAATTCGAAGGGGCGGGGGGACCCTCCCGTATAATAATCAGGTAAATTACAAAACAGGTCGAACTTCTACTTTCTTGATATAACCCCAGATGAGATTTTCCATTACTACCAGTGACGGTTACAAACAATGAAAACACCAGCAAACAACCGTTTTGGAAGAAAGATTAGGCATGCATGTTTCAACCAATCTATCCAATGAATAACCCTTGAGATCGGCTTTAAAAATAGTTATAAGTAATAGTAACAGTTGAGTTGAGGCATTGATATGGAAGCGACTTTACAAGTGGAAGAAATGGGTAACATGCAGCCGATGGATTAACCACTTAACTCTGGGACTCTAATTCAACATTTTTACTCAAATTCAGAGTCTTTTTCATTTAACAGCAATGTCCCTTTGCCAAATTTCAACACAATTTCCCTTTGAGTATACGCTGGTATGGCTGCAGTCGCAATAGTCAGTTGGATCCATTGTCTGCCCTGCACAGTCACGGGGGCAATGGATTAATTTATAAGATTGAGAAAAGCATCACGTGAGGCTTCTGAAAAACAGTGATTTTGTTGGTAACTTGTACGGTGTCTTTCTACATCAGTAAAATCCAATTTTCACCCCAAAAGTAAGTTTGGTTACAACTCCAGTATATCTCGGTTACCCGCTTTCTGGCAAAAATTTGTAAATGCAACACATGAAATTTAAAGAAAGTAAGAATTGATAAACGGATAATTGCTCCTTATAAAGAACGACTGGCAATGCATCTAGACAGTAAAGCTTAACTAACAGATGATATTACTAAGAATTCATGTCATAATCATCATTCTTTCTACTTTTGTCTGGAAATTAAAGTAAAAGAAGTTTCCCTCTCACATTTTCGTTTGGCTCACTTTCTGGATATTGTGTAGCCTAAGACTTCGAAATATGAAAGAATATTACCAAAATAATGACTGCTTTCTACTTCTATAAAACAAAATTTCAGAAAACCACTTTTGTGAAAATCGTGAATTATTTTAAGAGCTCCGAAGGCTGAAAATGATTATAAGAACGGCATGAAGTTTTTTCAACATATTCAAGAATTGTCAATAATGATGTGCACGCACTTGTAATAAGTTAAGTAGTCAATTAATTCATCTGTAAAGGGGAAATGTTCTTCAAAACCATTTCAAAAACTTTCAAACTAAATTTTAAGCGCATTTGAAGATTTCGTGGGCGTATCTGAAAACACAGGTAAATGGAAGTTTGTTCAAACACATCAAATTTGTTTGCAAGTTAAGTAGGGGCAAATTTAACGTAGTTTAATTTAAGAGTGTCTGGCGTACGTGCTTGCCTTAAATCTTGGCCTTCAACTAGACCTATATTAGTTTTGCCGTTCATTAGGAGCAGGACTTTATATGGTAGCTTACCTACTTTTGGCCAGGGCGTCCGTAAGGATTGATGAGTGGGGGAGGGGATGCTGGACCTTTTCCCAACAAATAAGGGTCGCTTTTCCGATGAAATATCTTGTGTCAAGAAGAGTGAACTCAGAACCCTCGTTTTTTTTAGGAAAACCTTTGCAAAAATTACAGAAGAAAAATTTCAAGTATAACGGAAGGGGAAAAACCTACCGGAAAAAGCAGCTTAACTTTTGTCAATGTCAATTTGACCTTGGTGCACTCGTTTTTAGCTCAGTGAAAGCTTCAACTGAGCTATAGCTATCGTACGCGGCAGCAAATGTCTGTCACCTATCTGTCACTTTTCGACATTGTGATTAAATGCGTGGCATTTCGTTATTAGTTCATACATTTTATTGAATTTTGGTTGAAGTTTAGGTGAGGAATATATCTGAATGATGCAACCATTTTCGATAAATATGAACATTATTTGACCTCGGGAGAGGGTTTTGTTTGAAAATGTAAAAATCCCTACTCTTCCTTCAATTGTGCACTAAATGTGCTGAAACGTTTCATATGGATAGTTTGAATAGTGCTGAACAAAACTTTTTTTTTTCTTTTGATGTTATTATCATTTGATGGCTTAAAAAACAGCATTTTTGAAAACAATTCTAAGAATACTGTACACATTTTAATGTACAGGACGTCGAGACTCGAGACTCCCAGTTATTGTCATATCATTAAGGCCGAAAACAGTAGGCTACTTTGTGTACAAAGAAAGTACGTACTAAAGTTTACTGCACCCATATAAATGTACAGGACGTCTCGTGCTTAATCGTGTGGAAGCGTTTCGCAAAGTGCACTATAATCGACGACGATAATTTGAAGCTTGGGTTCTACCCATGAATGCCCAATATTGTTCGTCGGTACAATGAATACCCCACTTTTGTGAATGATTGCCCGTGTTATGTCTTGATTGCCTGACGTGTGAATGAATGCCCGGCTTGGGAATGATCTTAACCTGTGAATGAATGCCAGATCTGTTGATGATTGACATATAAATGATTGCCCGATTAGGAAAGGTTTTATTTTGAGGCTATGTTAGGTCGCACCCGTTATGATCACTCTACAGAGATCTGGGCATAGATGAGAGGGGTGTTATTTATATGTGTGGTTGTTGGGGATCACGTGTGAGTTGGTAGCCTCTGGAGGAAAGTTCAGCCACAGGGGAAGACTCGCGAACAGCCCCAAAACTTTAAAAAAGGCTTTTCTCAGTGAACTCCACCAGGTAATGAGTCAGTATAGGCCTACCGTTTGGGGAGCAATGAGGCGGTTTATTTCACATTCATTCATTCGTGATCAATTTTACATCACGGACAATCATTCACACAGGTCGGGCATTCATTGGATCCGACGGGCAATATAGGGCATTCATTAGTGGGGCCTCGTTCAGCCATTTAATATTAGCTGAATTGGTTGGATGGTGACTTGAGAAGAAAGGTTGTTCAAATTGCAAGTTCTTGCGAATAGCAAGTCATGGTGGCACTGTGCGAAAAAGTGGTATAGGCCTAAGCTACACCTTTTTGTGTAGGGGCTGAGACACACACATTCAACTTAGCCCAGTGTCTTGCTGTCTTGCTAATTCATGCAGTTGCAAAAGACGCGTCGAGTTTGCTTTACAGAGTAGTTTGGGGAGGTTGGCTTAAAATTTAAAGGGAATAAGTAACCAGTCGGTTGAGTTTATTTGTAAATATAATTACCTTAACCCTACAAATCTAAATCTTCTCTTACCTCCTTTTTAACCATTCTTCATTACATTTCTGGACAAAAATATTTATTGAAGGTAAACCAATGACTTATTATTCTTGAATTTAGCAAATAAATATAGAAATATTGTCACTTGATGGAAAGGAGCTATAGGCCTACCGTCGTGAATTTAGGGTTACATGCATCCGTTTCGATTAATCGGGATTGAAAAGATTCATAATTTGCTTGCTTTTCTCCATTCAGACAGTGGTAACTTTTGTTTCCGTGGTCCTAAAAATCAAGTCTAAGCTCAGACCGAAACTATGAACATACATGTTTCTTGTGGCCAAAATTCACGTTATTTGATCTGTGGAAACATTACACCATAGGCCTATTGGCTTGAAAAAAATAATAATAAGAGTTTCGGAGAGAATTCATCCTCAGTGTGAAACACTCCATTGGCTTAGTAACGTCCATGTAAAGCCCTGTAACTTGTGTACAAGCGGTAAAATAAGCTGCAGTATATGTCATATTAGGCCAAAAAAAACTAGTAAAATCAGCTTTAAATATTCACCATTTGCCTTCTAGTAAGGTACCAAAATCTAAATTTTAACAAAGGGGAGGGAGACACCCCTTCCCTTTGGATCCCTTCCCAGATCTGTCTTCAAAGGTATGTCCCACTTTCAGCTTAGGGAAATATTATACACAAAATGTTCTTTAAAAATAGTTTTTAATTATTTGGCATGAATTATGGCCATATTTTAAGAGTCAGTGTGTTCAAGATATTTTTCATAAATATTTCTCTCATTTTTTTAATATATTATAATAATTACATGGGCAGCCATTTTGGAATTTCCACCATCTTAGTTTTGGAACATACTAGCAGCATGGAAATGTTATATATGTGTTTGCAATAACCGAAGATATATTTCACAGTTTGTTTGAAACTTTTAACACTTTTTCGACTGATTTATGCCTTTTCCATGAATTTTACCTTGTTCGGTGGCCATTTTGGACGCCATTTTGAAAAAATTAAAGTTCCTCATCCTGTGCGGGCGGCATCATTTTTTGGTCAACCTAGACACCATTCCCTACTCAAATCCGTTGAAAACAGATTCTTTACAATTTGTTCGCAGATGAATCATATTTTTGGGTTACTATCGAAACCATTGCAATAGAAAGTGTTAACACTTTCAAGTACATGGTTACAGCAAACACAAAAGCGCTCTGACTTCGCGTTTTGAGTAATTGGAAAACTAGCACACACTGCACCGACCAGACAGCCACGCTCCAGTGAAAACCAATCACGTGGCAGAGGGTTGGTTAAGTGTGTGTGTGTTAAATTTTGTTCTCTTCTGACTGTCGGTTTCGATTGCAATCCTATGCAGTCTTCGTCGTGAACACATCAGAAACATCAAACAGCTTGATATTCGTAGTGGTGTCGTATAGGGAAGGGGTGGGGTCGCGTCGCAGTTGAATACAGTTGCAGCATTGTGCAGCTGTCATCAACTCAAATGCGACTCATTTTTTATGATTTGGCCAACAAAAAGAAGCGTTTGCGGAAGCAGACGACGGTTGCAGAAATTCAGTTTGCTCGTCCGTTTAGTAACTGACAAACAGTAGTAAGACTTATGTCCACCTCGGCAGTGCACTGCATGCATATGAATTCTTTGCGGAACTCGCCGCAAACTCTTCTGTTAACCACCAAATTTCGCTGTAAAATGGCATACTTTGCACTTTAACTTATCATAACTTTGTGAGCACAGCACTCAGAAATTTCTTTCTTGTGTCATTTGAAAGATCATTTCGTTCTCTTTTAAATGATGTACATTTGTCTCCCATACATGTCTAGCAAGCCCAGTACCTAAAAAGTAAAAAAACACTTTGGAAAGCAATGTGAACTTCAAAACTTCAAACTTGCCCGCCTATTTATCAAGAGGTTGCTTCTCGTTGGATTATGTAAGATAAAACGCGAAAGCATGACGCAAAAATGCACAAAATTCTTTCAGTTAAAGTTTTTGAGTCAGAAACGATAACTCTATGACAAATACATCATTGTAATTTCTTGGATTTTTTACAGCGGTTGTATACAGTAGGTCTTAAAAACCCAAACAAGATAGAAAAGTCTAATGAACATCTTCACAGCAATTTCGGACAAAAGAAAACAGCAAGCTCCCTGTGTGTGCAACAGCATTTATTTCTCCGATAACAACCCATTTCTAGGGCAAAGGTTTCCATATGGTTAACCTAAAATCCGACTGCGAACCATTTCAAAACGCTTTCACTTCACAGTGTCGGACATGGTGTCTTTTTTCATGACAGGCAGTTTTTCAATATGGTACTACCATGAGCGTGGATCATGGGGGACGGGGGGACGCGTCCCCCTCACTTTTTTGGAAGGGGGGACATCGCCAAAAAGTCCCCCCCCCACTTTTTCAAAAATGATGAAAACTAAAACCGCGATTACGAATTGACACACCATATTAAAAGCTAAATTTTACCCAAATATGGCACCATTTGCCACATAGACACCTTCCAATTTCATTTTTTTCTTCAAAGGGGAGGGGGACACCCCTCCCCTTAAACCCCTCCCCCAGGACAGCGATTCGTAAATGGTGAAAATTCTAACAATTTACTGTTCACTCACTTCACGAAGAGTAGTTCTTATCAACCCCAAGGACTGAGTAAACAGTTCACTTAAAGGGAAATGCAGTCCCCCCGATTTGACTAGGGTGCCCTGGTACACTAGTTCAGGAATGGCTCCTACCAATCATGTGACAATATTTTTGTTTTTTATTTCCTAAATTTATGCAGAATAACTCATTGGTTTATCCTCAATATTCGATGATTTTACTCGGGAACATTATGAAAATACTTGTGAGAAAAATTAGAGGAGATCTGTAAGATTTAGCATATTTTTTTGAAAATAAACTTGGGGGGACTGCCTTCTCCCTTTAGGCAAGCAAAATGAAAAAAAAAGAAACTTCCTAAAAAAGTAGAAATTTTCGGTGATATATTCAATTCAAATTTAGCACCAAATGTAGCACCATTTTGCATCTAGCCCACCTTACGTGAGCAAAAATTTTCCAAAGGGGAGAAGATGGATGCCTTTTTGCACCTAAGTCGCATGCAGTGATGTACTTGTTGTAGCTGTCAGGGACCCCCAAATTAGTGCCAGCCCCCTCCTATTCCCCATGTAATTTGTAGCGCCCACCTGAGACTTCCCAACGCCCCCGGGGAGGTAGGGACCACTTTGAGAACCACTGCTCTAAATAAAACACAGTGGTCATAAAATTTCCCAACAGTTCTGTAGTCCCAAATAAAAGATTTCTTTGGCAAAGTGAATGCATTGGAAGGGAAAGTGGAGACCCCCAAAATTTTCTCAACAGATGACACTTTGAAAAATTTTGGAGGGTCTAGCACCCAACGGCCCCGTTAGTGTCTCCCCTGCTTATGGCGAACATAAAACTGTCTTAGTGAAAAAGTTTTCAATCGCAAAGTTACTAGCGTGGCTCATTCCCACTACATTTTCCATCTGCATAAAGGGGGGGGGGGCGCAACAGAGGTCCTCCCAAATGTTTTGAGAAAATTCTGAAAAGGTAGTTTAGAAGAAACAAAAGTGTTTATTTTAAGAAATCGATATGAAATGTGATGACACAAGATAATCATTTGAATCTGTCCCTCTGCCAGTTATATACAATTCTGTTTCGTACAGTGCTGCACGTCTTGTCGTAATGTACCTTCACTCCCTGCGTTGTTATATATGTTCTTACTACGTTTCCACGTCCCTGAGGCATGCTACCTTTACATTCAAACGTGTAAAGACTTCACGAGTAACACACATGACAAACAAAATGGATTCGTTTACGTCACGCGACTAGATTGAGATCAACGCAAACGCACCTTGCTTACGTGAGTGTTATTTTAAATAAATTAGACCTTAATATTATTGAAACTATGGTAACATAAGTGATCTTTCTCCATAGCTGGTGTTTTATTGGTCTGGCCCTTATTTGTGTTGCCTTGTAACAAAACACTGATTTCCCCAGATTGTTATGTAAAGTTAAACATCTATCTGTCTATAGGCAGGAAACTGAAAAAGTTAGCCTATTTAAACTTTACCGGGGTTTTAAAATTTTGATGTTCTAGTTATATACTCTGCTTGTGTAGCTATTTATGAACAGAGAATTTTACTAACTTTTCCGAAGTAATGATAAAATACTTAACTGTATAGTACAAGAAAGCTGTGTGGAGATATTTTGCACAGACTTTAGCAATGAGAATCAAAGTTATGAATGGGCAGCCCACGAAATTAGAAGTTATGGCACAACTTTTACTATGTGCAGTTTTGGGGCTTTCGTTTACTTTGCCATTAATAATTCCATCAATAATTCTTCAGACCTTCAGTGCCTATTTTAAGGAATGTTGATTAAAATTTCGTAGTAATTAGGCATCTCCGTCATTTTCTTATAATAGCCTATTAAGGTGTAAATACTGATCTTTGCACTAAATAGCAGCGTCAGATCAAGATGATGCAACATCTGTTACTAGATTAAATATCGCAAGATGCGTTGAAAATGTTTTATATGACTATGTCTGTCGTTTTAACCACTGGACTGCTTCTTGTCAGAATCGAGTCCGAAGTTTAAAATGTTAAAAAAGTGATGTATCAATATAGATTATGGCAAAATAAGAAAGAATTGTTATTGATAATATAATTTTGAATTTTCATTTTTGTGTAATTCTCTTTTTTGAATGAAACGGCTTCCAGGTGAGATAGTTGTTGCTAATGTTATTTTGGTCCACAGCAGTTGATTCCATTTGCTTAGTTGATGGAACAAAAGACTGAAAATTCAAAAAGTGATTGTTTTACAGAATCTGTTCTTACTACAGCGAAATATTGCGATTATTTTACAGAAACTTTTCATATTTTTTAAACCAATATTAATAGATACAGAATGATAGACAATTCAAAATAAGGCAGTACGGTAGCTTTTTTCAAGAAACAAGGCTCTCACAGGAAGAAATTCGGTTGTTTGTTACATAAAAATAATTTGTTCACCCAAACTTTCAAAAATCAATATGATTCAACATCTGTTACTCTTGTAATGCATAATATTTTCAGAAGATAAGGCTATTTATTGCTAGAGTTTATTGGTGAGAATATTTGATAAAGATTAAAGGTTTTTTCTTTGTATGTCATGTTGGTGCATTTTAAACGGGATATCTACCTTTAAGTATTCAAACAAAATAGTAAGGAAGTATTACGAATTGCGTAGAATGCTTCTTGACAGATAAAACATGTATGGAAATTACTTACTTTTGAAGAGTGGCAAAGTGGCACTGTTCTAATTATTATAACAGAGAGATGACACGTAAGCACAAAGATTCTAGTCTTTTCAAAAGCTGTTTTAGCAATTGCTAAAATAGCGATTAAAAGAAAGCATTTCGTTCATAGAGAGGAGTTACAAACGTGCTCTTTCCTGGTAAATTTGAAGATTGATGCTATATTACACTCCAACCAAATCACCGTCAACAAACCTCCATTGTTGAATTTCCGTGGTAACTGACAAGTATAATTTGTTTGAGCAAACATGATTACATTTACAAACTCAAAGGTATTTTTATTTCAAATAAGACAATCATTACTGGTCAATACCCATGATTTTCCCCTCATTCCTGTTCCAATGGTTTGTTCTTTTAGGTTATTTGCACAATGTGTGAAAACGAAGAAAAAACTAATTTTGTGCGAAAGAGTTTACCATTGGCAAGCGCCGGCACAGAAACTCATTAACGGCAAAGACAATTGAGGTGACAAGAGTAATCGTGCTATCGATGTTAGTTGAAGATCGTTAGTACTATTCAAATAATGTTTCCATTAAAGTAAGTGCTAACGCGATCAGTTTAGGTTCCTTCCTAACATATTAAGACTTTGAAGTAAACAATTTTAGGTCGTTTTAAAGGAAAACAAGGCCCCTTCCCTGACCATTTTGATAGCCTCAATTAAAGCTCTACAAGCTGTCAAGATAACTTACCTGTCAATGAATCCGCTGAACCAGAACTAGCATTTGCCACTAAAGTAGGACCAGTTTAATTTCTGTTGAAGTAAGTGTCATACAGAAAGAATTTCGGACGAAACATTTGTGACAGAGTTGAATGAATTGGATGAACAAATAAAGCGGTTTTCAGCACTAGCTTCAATGTCTCTCCAGATTTCTGGCTAGAAGATAGTAAACTCCCCTTCAAGTCTCGAGAGGAGCCCCTTCAAACCTCGAGGGGAGCCCACCCCCTCAGTATGAGGAACTGGCTTCGAAATCGAATCTTTCTTTTTCTGAGAGGGAGGGTAATTCACGCGTGGTTTGTTAGCAGCATATAATTGAAAAATTTGTAAGTACAGGAAAACATTCTGTTATGATAATACTCTGAGATTAAGCATGAGAATAACAGATCACGTTAACAGGTCCAAACATTCAGATAAGTTATCTGAATGCTCATGATCGCCACATACATTAAGCTGGCCGACTGACATAAGTGATTTAATTAAAAATAATGGAAACGTAGGAAAACTTGAAGCTTCATCATCCGTAGTGGATGATTAGCATATCAGCATACTTAAGGCTTGTTGAAGTGTACGTCTCTTATCTTACCTTATACGTGTATTTGAAAGTTGCTATCATTAGGAAAAATGCAAAAATTCTTTTTCTTCCATCATTGTATAGCGTTATACATTAAATGTAACATTACTTTGCTATATATATATATATATATATACATATATGTATGTAGACCTTAAACGGCAAATACAAAAATCTATCGTAATCTGTTTATTTTCTAAGTTTTGGAACGATTGTCGGTATTCACCATCGGTATCGGCCGATATTTCCCATTTTTATCCTATATCGGTATCGGTAAAATGTACATAAATGCCGATATAACCTAACCGATATGTATCATCCCATCTGTCATGTAAATGGTATGGCACACCATTTGAATACTTTTGAGTGCAACTTCCAATATTTTCAGTACCTCATCAAGATGGAAAGGCACTATTATTGTATCACGTAGCCTATGGTTGGTTGCCAAATGCTTATTTCCCAAATATCGATATCGGCCGATATTGAGAACTGAAATGTTGGTATCGGTAATATCGACTACTTGCAATATCGTCACAAGACTATTTTTAAGTTACACCAATCCAAATGGAAAACTGTGCAACCTACCAACGGTGAGAGGTACAAGTAATGTATGGCCCCAGCTTTGGTATCGTTTGGTGTTGCTCTGCCATGTGCGGTGTGGTAAATTGTTTGTGTTTGATTACATTGTCGCTGCCATCTACTACTGTAACAGTTTACTAAAAATTGTCAGACGTCCAGCAAGTATTTAGGAATGGCCTCTTCTAGTAACGGATGATTTTTTTAATGACAAGTAAAGCTTGACCATTACATGTTTGTCGTGTGTGCTTATAACTGTGAAAAAAGCTTAGCAATCTCTAAAGAGAAAGAGAAACAATACTGGCTAAGATTAATTTGCTTGTTCATTCTCCAGTCTATCTCTTTCAATAATCGTGTTTTTCAAGTATCAAAGTCAGGAATTTAAATATGCGTTCCTTAAAGTTTAACACTTGTTCTTTGTTTAAAAAATTGTTTGTCAATGTCTCCTGTGTATATTATAGTAACCTGTATTAAATTTGTGCATACAAACTTAACTCTTTGGTTGTTTTAGTTTTTCATAAAAACAAAGTCTATTGAAATGAATTTCAATTTTATTGAAAATGTCAATCTGTGAAATGAAAACAAAGGAATATGGCAAATTGCTTTATCATATCATGTTAAGCAAATTCTTTACCACGTATACTCCTTGTTCCGTCATATCTTTAACGGTAGCCTTAAACAGGGGATATGTAGGGGAATGGATTTAGCTCGGCGGGGTAAGTATATTTAAACACTGGAGAGACCCGCAGAACCACGTATACAAAGCTAGGTCCAATAAGAAAATTGTGGAGTGTACCAATATCGTTCAGGACATTTGAAAGATTATCGTACCTAGCTTTCCACATTTTACAACTCGTTATTTTACCTAAAAGAAAGTTTTAGAATAGGAGAGGCTCTAGGATTAAATTTCTGTTATTGGGATCATAATTGTGATAAAATAGAAGGCTAAATGAAATTTGGACATTTCAAAAGACCGCTTCTTCTCCCTTCCCGCCCAACACACATCAGGAACTAAAGGCCCTTATGCTACCTCTTTATGATCCGACCCGTAGTGGGGGATTAGGGAGCTCCTAATCAGTAATAGCTCTATGATCAAATCAAGTGTTTCACGACGGTGATAAAACGCTTCAAATACGTGTAAAGTAATGACACGTACCTCAACTTTGCATTGTTTAGCTCATACTCTTATCAATTTTGTAATTCCCCGAATGATTCCAAAGGTTTCTTTCAATTGTGAGGGAGTGGGCGGGGGGGGGGGTTCTACACCCTCTCAGTTTTTAAGAATGTTGAGTAAGTTTTTTCTCCCTACATTTGTTTGCTTTTGAGTTTCGAAAAAAAATGTTGATTGTGGGTGGAAATGAGAGGAGAGCACATCGCGGACTGTAATAATGATTTTTAAGCTTACTACATGATTAGCATAAATGCACAATTTGCTACACATTTCCCTTAAATCCTTACACTGAGATTATGAAAAATGAAAATTTTCAACTAAATTATTCAGTCTAATAAACTGAGTATAACTTATTCGACTAAATTTTTTCAATCAAAATTTCCATATGTCCCTCATCAAAATTTTTCAGATTGATTTTTCTTCAATTTGAGTATGTAGATATTGTAAGAAACTCTAACCACTCTACAAAGAGCTTACAAATCTGCTTATGACCCTTGCGGCACCTTTGTCTTTTCTTCAATCCAAGTCAACATTTCTTCATAGCCCAAACTAGAAGTGTTTTCTTGTGATGTAGGCTATTCTTCGAAAAGTCGGGAAAATTGTGACATTTGCTGTAAGGTTAGCGCCTTATTATATACCATTTCGCCAGCTGAAAACACTAATTTGGTGTACGTAATTTCTGTGAAACACCTCAGCCTTGCATGGGAAGTGGGGGAGGGGGCTAAAGCATACTTCCGCCCCCACAAATTTCGCTGGAGGGGCGGGCTGGTTCCTCCAGCCTCTCGCTTCATACGCCCTTGATCATTCTAGCAATTCCGTGAAGACATTGAGGCCTTTAAGTGGACCACTCGAGGCAAGTGCAGCTGGAGATATTCTGATCAATGGAAGGCTCAATTCCAGCCTTGAAGCCGAAGCAATTTCTGCAAGGAGAAGTGTTTTCTGCCCCAACCCATCCTCTTTTGCTGCTTATCTTACAGGGTGACTGCAGTAATCCCAACTTGAATTCCCAGTATCCTAATTCATGAATGGCTCTGTTCAAGTCATGTGACAATATTTTTGTTACTAAAGTGTTCAATTTATACAGAATAATTACTTGCTTTGCCTCTAATATGAAATGTTTAATTTGGAAAATCACAAAACATATTTGTTAATAAGGGAGTATGAGGAGGTTTGTAATATTTATTTGATGATTCTAAAGAAATTTGGGGCGACTGCTCTTTCCCTGTAAATAGAAAACTGATTATACTGGACACCAATTTCAGAGTGGTATCGCCTCTCTTTAGATCTTATCTTCATCAGCCAGTAAACGTTTGTACCTAAAGGATAAGTTTTATCAGGAAAAATTAAGAGCAGTATATATGATTCCAAAGTCATGTCTGGACGCAGTTATCTTGTTAGTTGGATAACTGAATACGCGGATACCTAAGTACAAGCATGGAAGTATACTACCTCCATGGTGCAAGGAGCTGTGACACGAATTTTTAAAGAAATTGAATTAAGTACCCATATGGGAGAGATTAGCATTTCCAAGTCACTTTCATGTTTGCTATTTACTTTAGTATGTGGCAGTCATGCAGCGATTCATATAAGACACATACATATGCCGACTCATGTCAGATGTGTTACGTCAAACAGAAACTGCGGTACAAGAGAAGTGTAGGCATCTATAAATTCAGAGGCTGCTGTAAGGATTAGGATGAACAGAGGGATATATCCCCCTCACTAAAATGGCATCATGCCATAGTATAGAGACTATGTGGTCGGATGCATTAAAATAATCAGAAAAAAGAAGAAAATGAAACGAAAGGATCGGGAACGAAAGAAAAAAGAAGGAAATTGAAAGGATGACTTTTGCAACATAAAAAGAAGTAAAAAAGGAAAGCATTCTAAAATATATTACACCATTTTTAGTGCCCTGTAAGGTCTCGTCTTATTCATTTTAAACACTGTGAGTTAAATAATTGTTCCGTAGTCCATTGTTACCACTACCATCCTTCCTAACTACAAGTCCTTGCTTTATTAATTAATCCAATGACCCTTAAACTCATTTAAAAGAAGCATCATGTTGTGCATGGGCGCAGATCCTGGTGGGGATAGCGGGGCGCGTCCTCACCAACTTTTTAAGTGGTAGGGACAGGATGTACAGGATCTCCACCATTTTGTCTTGATCAAAAGCTACATTTCGAATTCCCCTCTATTGAACTTTGGAGCAGTTTGATCAAATGACATGTTATAAAAGACGAGGACTATTACTATTAGTAGTGTTAGTCGTGACTTAAGTATTTACACATTGTGATCATGTAAAACATTATGATCATGGTCAGCAAAACGGACTGAGTGAGAACAAAACAACCGTTAATTGGCAATTTGAGCTAGCTTCACGTCCTGCAGTGTTTCCACTTTCAGTTGTCCTACCTGAAGTTTTGGTCAATTTCGTGAGATATTTTGAGAAGATAAAATTTTGGAAACCGATATCACCAGTTCTCTTTTTACTTTATTTATCCAGTTGTTAAATATAGGGCTTAAATTGCATTGCGGCAGTCTGTAACTGATTTCTTGGAGAGGACGCCAGACCCATCGTACACAAAAGTCTACTTGGTTGTTCCCCTAATTTTTTTCTGCAGACGCCCCCATGTATATGTCCCCTAACTAAATATCTAAGCCATGAGATCTAAAATTTAAGGAGATCTGGGAGCATCATTGCCATGTCTGGCAAGTGTTATTTCCGGCGATCTCTGAGGAATATTTGCCAAAAAAAATTTGTACGCTAGAGCGAACCCGTGATTGCGCTCCGCTAAGATACTATCAGGGAACAGACACTCGTCCCCACCATTATCCAGGACGGATCTGCGCCCATGATGTTGTGGTCTGTTGTTGTGTGTTCTGTTTAATGCGTACCCAGTACCATTTGAAGACAGTTATTCTTTAAACCCGGTTCACGCCCCTGTCTACATAAATGCAAACGTAAAAAAGGGATAAATAAAGGGTTCGGGGAATTTTAAAGCAATGCACCAATTTTGAACGGGACTTAAACAAGTTTAGGAAGAAGAAATGTATTTTCTTGTCACGTCATAGACACTGTCACTTTAAATTAACTGGAATTAAACTCCGCAATAAATACCTGAGACTGTAGCAAAGTACTCATGTGTGGGGTATGTTTGCCACTTCTTCGACCTGTCACAAGAGTCTGCTGTTGCTGCTGCGACAAAAAGTCGACCTGTCTGAACTTGACCTTGCAAAAGCCTCTCCCTTGGTGATCATTGTCCCGCACTAACTAAACTATGCAAGGGAGAACTTTGTAAGTTTCCATACCACTGTATAGGATACCCTCCCCTTCCCCGCAAAATGGGAAAACTATACGTAAAGCGCATCATTTAATGACGGACATGAAATATTCATAGATTTAAGTGCAAATTTTCTATGTTACAAGAAGGTTCAGTTGTATCAATAGTTCTGTCCTTCAACAAGGGCATAATAATTCGAACTCATGTCACCAGCCTGATTAGTATACTGATACATTGATCAGCTAACAATTTTGGTTATCACTTACCGGTACTATAACATCATAATTTCATGTGACCCAGGCTAAAAATTACAAAGAATTAAAATGCTTGAGGCATCTCACGTAGGTATATGTCTCCAGACACTTTCTTCTATGAAGTAGGTCACAATAATCACTCCTATCTTATTTTGAGGGCCCCCGGAAGCTTTTGTGAGCGAAGTGTGGGTAGGGGTTTAGGGGGTGGGTGGGATATAAGGCTCTTTCCTCCTGGATAAGTTTTAATTTTCAAATTTTTTTCTTAGTTAAAGCTTATACCATTTTTTTAAAAAACACTTCCAACTGATAATGATGGGGGGGGGTAGTTGTAAACCCCCACCCAGACTCCGACAGCTAGATTATGAAAGAAATCATTGACAGGCCCAGGTTATCTGATTCTACTCCTAAACCGTGTTACTCTTATTAGGTTGATATTCCAATCCATGTAGCTTTTCCATAACAGCAACCAAATATTCCGTATGTATACATTATCAAACCTATTTGGAATCTGAACACCTTATCAGTAATCATTATGTCACAGTTTATATAATACAGTACGGAAGATAACGCGTGTAGCCTACAGCTAATTAGAAATCAGCTTTTGCCACTTGTCATATCTCTCCATATTTTGGTACAAATGCAAAAAGTTGCCAAAACGTGAAGTACATTTCATCGAAACAGATCAATCCGTCCTTCAATTTTCAGAATTTCTGAGATTTCCATCAACCCGACTCACTTTATCTCACTACCAAGGTAATTTGCAAGATATTTTTTGCCAATGGCACCAACCGATGTATTGTAAAATGTTAGAGAGGACGGAATGCTCACAGATCAAAGAGAGAATAAAAAACTCATACTGTCACACTCAAGTGAGGCCTTTAAAACTTTGACGAGTCGTTTACAATTCAGGTACAACTACTCCACAACTGTTTATGGTCGTATGAAGAGCAAGGCTTCTCTTCGACCCCTTATTTAAGGTTTCATCGCAAAATATCGGAGATTCAAAGTAATTTACACCATCTATTTTGACAATTTCGAGTGCGTGCCTAGTCGATTCAAACGTTTGCTTATTCTGGAACAGTGAATTCGTAAAAAAATCTTGCTTAAATACTCCGGATGTGCTTTTTATTTTTTGGCTTCACTTTTATTTTTACCTCGGGCGCTATTGAAGAGACAGGTGCATACTTCCAGTTTTGAAGAAAAGGGAGAAGATTTTCCTTATACAAAACTTCGTTCCAGAGGACTCAAGAAGAGATTTTAACCTTTATTCATCGGTTCATAAAAGCCATTTCAGTCAAGGATAGTTCAGACATACGCCTTTATCGCTTTGACCTGCTTTGATTGGATGGTACCATAGTCATGTGACTATGACGTCAATTGCTTGCCAACGTAACAGCTTGACTTACCTTATAAGCTTCTCCACGTAATGAGTTTACTTTAAAGTTCGAAATTACTTTTGCGACTCCACTGCAACAGTTCGGTGCTATGATACATATGAGGAGGGTTTTTTAGAAGAACGAAAGGGCTAAAAACGACACAAAAAGACGAGGACGATCCCTTCACCCTGCAAAATTTTGTTCAGCCGTGTAAATTTCTGTTCGACATCTCAAATTTTTTATCCAGCCGAAGAAAAACAGACGTTAACTCCATCGATTTGTGAAAGAAAGCTAACGGTACTTTGAGTCGCCTATCTAGGAAGCGTACAGCAGGAAACGCTTCTTAAGTCTATTTGTTGCATTTTATTCGTAACTCGAGCCAACTTAAAAAGGAGGTTTAAGGTAAGAGGTGGTTTTCGTATTTCCAACCAAAATGTCAAAATTGAATAAGAGGAAACTAAACCCATTTGCATGTCAGAATTACTATTGTAGACAAGTTTAAAATTTGCTTGAAACTCTGATGTTGCATGTTTCCAATTACATGGTTATCCAATATTCACGTAAGTAAGAACTCAACTTCTATTTCCTTCATTTCTTTTGTTATTAAGAAAAAGAAGTCAAAATAAATGTATGAAATGTTAAAATTTACATGGGATAATTAAAGCAATTAAAGTGAAGTACATCCGGCAAGACAAACCTATTTTACTTTAGTTAGGAACTGACGTAGTAAATTAAGTTTCGCGTTCATCATACGATTGCTGTCATAATTATCTCGATTCGCAATCGTAAAATAAGTAAAAGAATAAAATGTTTTAACTCAGTCTTAAGACCAAGCGAGTGACTGTAGAATCGAACATTCTCTTTGTACCATTGTCGCTCCGGTTCATCGGAGGATTGGCTGTAGTGGGTACGGATCTATTAATTTGGAGAAAGACTCCTTATCCAAAGGTATGTGTTTTGCTGAGTGTTAGTCATTAACCTCATATAGTTGATCCTTCCCTGTAGACTACGCCTGACAAAACACTTATCAAAGATTAGTTGGTCAAAGTGATCATAACCAAATATTTCAAGTTAAGCTTTTAAGAAGAAACGCTATTTGTGGAAGTAAAAGGATTTGCCTATCAATGGTCAGTAACGATTTGAACGATGGGCCTATTTTAAGTTAAAATATCTTAAATAAGAAAAAAACAACGATGTTTTGATGCGGGTAGGGGTAGAATGGGAGAGGGCAAGGAATGGTGGAGCTAGTGATTACAGTTAAGTATTTGGTGCATATTCTACAAGCTTAGAACTGCTTAGATTCCTTTCACCGTCTCGGATAAGCCTACTTCTCTAGTACATTAAAATCATCGGAAAGAAACGACAATAACCAAGAATTATGAGACTAGGACAACATTTTAGAGTTTTACTCACTAAATTCAGAGGCCTATCTTTTCTCAGACGATGAAAAATACTGGCCTCCTCATTTTAATAATTGATTCTCTCATAAATAAATATCAACATCAAATGTTAGGCGTGTTGAAACTAGTGAAGCATTTCTCTAGGCTTGACATTAGAAAGTTCAACTTATCTCATATAGTTGTCAATGAGTGCAACAGTCTGCCTCGGTGGGTTATTCAATTTCAGTCAATTGCTTTAAGATAAACATTGACATGTTTTATTATGGCAGTGGCAGAATCTAAATCGTGCTGGGCTTTGTTACGTATTAGGTTTGGTTTGGGTTTTGTTTTGGATCTGGAATTCAGGGCATCTTATGGGGCTTTCCCCCTTCCCCTTTGCCTTTAACTTGTTATGTGATGTCGTGTGTAGCCTTCAATAACCGACCTTCATTACCCGAAGAATTGAACGAAAGACAGAATTGATTTCGGAAAGATTTTTCCTGGCATATAACAGTGAAACATTTTAAGCCCACATAAGCGAAGTAAATAACTGAAACTTAAATGCAATAATTTGCTTAACACCTTTAAAATTATGAATATACATGAAGTTATATACGCTAAGTATTTAGTAGTCTCTGGAAATGCTCGTTTCCTGTAGTCATAAAAATCAATTTCCAGCAAAATGCATATCATATTTTATATAAACTGGTTTTTTCTCAACTCACTGAAATCCCTCATATCCATCGAAATTTCCACCTGTATGGCTGACTTAATGTGTTGACCGAGAATTATTCTGTCTCTTATTTTTGAATGTAAACTCATGTCAACAAGAGGTGGTTTTAAAGGATGCTGTAGTTTCATAAAGAATTAAGTGTCCCTAAATGTGACAGTAATGTCATTGGAATGTACAGGGGGTGTCAATCAAAATGACACTTTTGGACCTGAGCAACAATATTTTGTGGGAGACCTTTAGCGTTAGGTGATACGTTGCTGTAACTTTTGAAATTATAAAACAGAATATATATATATATTTATATATATATATATATATATATGAGGTCGGTCGTGGGCGAAAGTCAATTTTGCCTTCTTCGGAATTTCTGTAAAAAAATAACCAGTACTGAACATTAATACCAACACATAGGGAAAGGAATGATAGGAGG
Organism: Holothuria glaberrima; assembly: GCA_009936505.3. Taxonomy (NCBI): domain Eukaryota; kingdom Metazoa; phylum Echinodermata; class Holothuroidea; order Aspidochirotida; family Holothuriidae; genus Holothuria; species Holothuria glaberrima. Next base: position 48,321 of record WURT03071438.1, read on the forward strand.
GTCCATTTGTTGGGATTTCGTTGTTACATCTCTAATAATTTCTAATTTTCTTACAATGTTTTTTATTCTTAACAGTGCTTTAAATGCCATGATTTGCCTCCACACCACACGCTTTTTTCACTAGGAAAATTATTGCATTACATAGTTGTTACTAAAAAAAATCAAATTTAGCCTACGGAGTTTTGCCATTGCTTTTAAGCACTATGTTCGAGTACATCCGAAAAATGTATCACACGCAAAGACTTAAAAAGCAATTATCTTAAATGCATTTCAGGCGGTTATCGCTGATTAACATTATTTTAAATCTCAGAATTCCCCTACTGTCCACTTTGTTGAAGCTTGATACAGGGGAGCTACACATATCGGTAGATTAATCTGCTGATACAAAATTAAATTGTTCCACGACCCTGAAATTTTGTCATTTTTTCGTCACAATTGCGGATGCGAAACTAAAAAATAAATTGAGATGGAATCCAGGGCTTGCAATACTTGGAAAACTTAGACATACTATAAACTACATGAAATATTTGGAATGATTAAACAAAACAGAATGGGGACAGTTTGATTGCAAAGAGTTTCAGGCAAAAGGAAGACTTAAAAAATTAACGTACTAGAAATTTGAATTTTCTTGTAAATACATTTATTAATTATAAATAGTGATGGTAGTTACTTGTAATGGATAGTCGTGAGTATGAACCGTGACATAGGGTCACTAGCAACTCAGACAGAACCATTTTTCGTTGGCAGGCTTTAGCTAATCTTAAATGCATATGCATACACCACGAGACAGCTTGCCGAAATAGTTTTGCATGTCTGTAACGTGTTTTCTTATATTTCCGTCAACTGATCTATTTTCAAAGGAGCCATTTTTTTTATTTCAGGATAGATCATGAATAAATCGGTCTTTATAACGTCATGATTATGGAGACAACACATTAAAAGCCCATATGTCTCAACCAGGAGGGTAATCAAATGCATAGAATTTATATGAGCTTTGAATGTATGTGTCACTTTGACTTCGGTTAGTTAGGCAAAGTTCCCGGATGACAGCCAACACATGTGTTGTCGACAGGTCAAATACTATTAAGAGATAACTTAAGTGCGGTAGCTTCCAGATATCAGAAATGACAGATAAATAATTTGAACGAGTGTAAGCTGCAAAGGCAACTACTCTGGGAAATTTGAAGCTGATTTAGCCTGGTTATGGTAAAATGTTATTGGCAGACGTCGCATTGATTTTCTTTCACCGTTTATGGACAGCATTTCTGATTTCTATGTGGCGTATTAGCTTCCGTATTGTTTGTCACTTTAAGTTAAAAAAATACCTTTCAGATACTTTTAGCCTTTCTTATTACAAGTTTGTTAAAGTTAGTCGGATAAACCTTTATTGTTCTCTTCTAAAGTCTTCCTCCTTTTCCCCATGACTTGGTGTGAGGCACCCAAATTTCCTACAACCGCTTGTCTGTGCAAAAAGACCAAATTGTTGCTATCATCACAATACATAATCTTCATCTACTGTTTCCATTTGACTGTCTCATCTGTGTTAAATATTTTTTAATTTTGCATAAAAAGAAGATTTTAACTGAAATAAACTCCAATGAAACAACTTTCAAAATTCTAAACTGCCCTAAATTCTAAATATAGCAATAGAACAATGAATGAAACCTATATCTATTATAAGAAACAAATGAGTGCATCTGTAGCAATAATCAAGATTTAGGAATATTTCCATGTCAGGCATTTGCAGCTTTATAAAGCTGAATTCACACCATCGTAATTATTCCAAAAGAAGGTCATGCAAGTATTTCGTTTTACTACAAAGTATCGGCATGTCAATTTCTTTAAATTTGTGTCCACTTTTTGACTTTGGCAATTTTTGCACAGAAGGTAAAACCATTATATTTCACTTTAATGCTAAGTGACATCCATAGCCTACAAGAGAAATCTACAAGGGGCTTGTGAATTAAAACTGCATGTCAGGCTGCTATCAATTCAACAATTTAGCTCAACGTTAAACTCATTTGTAATTGGAACTTTAACTCAGATGAAAACTATCACTTAAATTGCTCTTGAATGAAAAATCACTCTAAGCGTCGACATAAGTCGGATTGCAACTGCGACTTCTCTTTTGTTAAATCAGTTTGATTGAAATACCATATGCGCCTCCTGAGCACAGGTCACGTACTCTCTAAAAATGTTTAAAATGCTCTGTACATTTACAGAAGAAAAAATAAAGAAGTACAAAAGGACGGATAAGAAAGTGCTGTCAATTTTTTAAAACTAATTGACAACACTTTTTCCGTTTTCTTTTGTTGTTCTTAATTTTTTCTTCTGTACAGGTACGCAACATTTTTTACAGTGTATATAAACTTGTAATGCGTTCGGTGTGTATATACAGATGCACAAATGATTCTTAAAATAGGATTAGGAGAATGGATGGATGGAGATTGAACACTACAAGCTATATGGTTCCCCCACCCAACCAGGTGAACTATCGCCAGTCAATAGGCGATAAGCTCTGTTAATTGAGCGTGTAAACTGTTTAGAGACGGCAAACAGTCTCCTGCAACTGATTTCAAAAAACGTTGCCTCTTGAAACAATAACCATATATTTGGAAGCACTTGATCAATCGATCTATAGGCAAGTGTCTATGCATGTGATCTTAGATGAAAACTTCTAAAACATATATACAACAAAGGGTGTTAAACCACGTTTGTCTTTTAAAATACTCAATCGTTGGTGTTCTCTGCAAATTAACTATAAAAAAAGACAGTGAAATTTCAAGAATAAAGAAAGAGAAATGACATTGAATCATTAAATTAAGTTAAGGGAATGCCCCTAATGACAGCAACAAACCTACCCAATTATCACTATATTTCCACCATGGTTGCATAATTAACGTTACACAAGAAACATGCCCGCATGCAATTTTAAGTGTGTCTAAATTGTGTATTACATACGGTTTGATGTGAACGGTTAAATTGAGTCATCGTTTATGTAAAAATGGGTTAAAATATGGTTATTTTGGTCGTGACACGTCAGAATCCGTAAAATTTTGACAAAATACCTGTATTCTTCCTAAAATATTGCTCATGTTGTCAATTATTAATTCTCCCAATAAATTGTAATGGCCAATCAATGGTCGCATTACACTGGACAGTAACCGAACAACTCAGACAGATCTGACACTCTTTTTACTTCAATAAGTCTAAATGACTAACGGCCACGAAATATCAATGTACGAGGAGATTAGGCCGAATGGAAACTTAGTGGTAAGGCATTCTATACCCGGACCATTTACAATGACGTTACGTTTGGAATCAGTCAAAGTTTTTAGCCTTTCATGTACCGAAGAACGTACCTCCTGAGATCTGAATTAAATCATTTATAGGTCATTTGAAGGCAGTCTGATCGAATCAAATAAACTACTAGTTGTGTTGCCAACGGGGAAGTCTTTCAATTGAACACTGATTGATAGACACATAGCTAAAGGGCTGAAGAACCGGCATTAAACTCGACAAAAAATTAATCGGTTAAAGATTAGGTAGGTCTCTTCAGGATGTATTTTAAAAAAGAAAGCAAAATCCTTTCAAAGACTTAGCCTAAAGATTAAACTTGTGTTTAACCTTGTGTTAAACTTTCATTAATACGCTTTTCAGTTGTGTACCAATACTTACCTATGTACTATCTGAATCCCTGACGTGGACATTCTAGTCACATGATCCCCAAATTTTGACGTGGGATTTTAAATTAAATTTGGAAGCGCTTCTAAAATTGTTTTCATATACCCCGTCTTCGCATGAGAGTACAAATTTGATAAATTATCACCATATCAATCGTTGGTGATAGATTTAATCACTTGAAACAACGATTTCATTAAATGTTTAAATTTTTATTTGACGTATTTATTATGGACGTGACTCAAATAGAGTTTCATCTACCCCCTGACTTACTCTGATGAAAGTAATGGTTTGATTCGTGTACGACAAGCGTTTTAGATTAGATTAACACATCGATTGTAGATAATGTGTGAGGTGTTCCACCGAATTACGCCTTCACAATAATAAATTTTGATTGAGGATGAGTAAAAGACAAAGAAAACTTATCTAGAACAAAGTCGCATTTACTCCTTTGTCAAATGAAAAGAAGTTGAAGTCAACTGTTGTTGCCTTCAGGAAATCATTTTTTTTAAGAATACCCATCATTGAAGCTCTCGAAACTGTGATCAGCATCTTATGTTTGTCATGAATCGAATCCACATTGTTTCTTTTAGTCACATTATAGTAACCAGGCACTGCACTTTTATTCTCCATCAAGTGAAGTAAATTTTTGGTCAAACTTAATCAAGAGGTCATGTGAGCTTGGAGTTATTACTTTATAGTACACCACATGATAAAACATCGTGAATAGGAGGCAAAAAGATTAACAAATTATGCTTAACTGTAATCATTTACTTGAATGAGACTACTGAGTTATTGGTAACTTCTATAGAAAGAAATCACGACCCGAAATGGCTAACCCCGATACTGTGATTCAACCAATAGGAGAAAGGTGTGAGTCCTGAAGCCACGAAACATGCCGAAAATCAACGGCCCCTAAACGAAGGCAGCTAAAGAAAATGTGATCGTTCTATCAGCCGAAGAATGAGGATTTACATTTTTGTTCGGAGAAAGAAGAATACCTGAGTACTATGACATGCTATAAAACATTAGTCAAGTTACGCATATCGAAAGAAACGCGCAAGTTACTTTAACGCGCACGTTACTTTTGATCACGTGACTGGAAGCACAAATTCCGTAACCATCCATGGATGCATTGAGTATATAGTATGTTTGTATAATGTGAATCGAGCAGACAATCACTTTAAAAATGCACTAAACTTGCAACTCTTTCTTCAAACTGCATATAATATATATTACTTTCTGACTTTATTACCACGTGGTTTCCATGTTCGCTTTTATCTCCCTAGAATTAAGCCTAAATGAAAAATCTGTGAGGTATTCTCGTATTGAAAGTTTTGATTCCAGGAAAGGAATCTAACATAGTTATAATTTCTGGTTGTATTTCTTGTTTTAAGACGCGTACAAAGTTGTGTTGTTTTAACCCAGCCCCTATAGTCTGCATCGTTGTGTTCTGTCTTCATGTCTCCTTGGTATTTGTCATGCTGTGCCAGTCTACGATGGCAATGCTTCTTCACTGCTTACATCTCTTTTCAAGTGATGTGACGCTTTGTTGTCTTAATTTGAGATGGCTTGTGTTGAATTCTTTTTCTCGGTCACTCCCCAGCTATCAATTGCCCTGAGTACGCACTTGAACTGACAGGTTAGCGTTATATAATATTAACTTCAAATCAATGCAGTACACGTCACTTGATAGTGTATCATACTAACTTTTTAGCTGTCTCATATTCTGAGAAAAGAAGAACTTACTTCTATTCAGTGTTCTGAAGGTATGGAAATGTTAAAATCTTGATAAATACGGGTAGTTTGAGGTGATTTTGAAAGTCGCTGGTTCACTTGCTGCCGGTGTGTCTCTATAGTCACGTCAACTCGGTAAGAGATTAAAAAGAGAATATTATAAAATCTCCTATGTAAAGTCTGTCCTGTTTTTGAATCTTTTAAGGACTTTGAAATGTAGAAGAGTACTCTCTCTGTCCTGGTTACAGAGTGCATTTGCAAAATGTTGTCACAAAACGTATGACAGTAGAAAGTTGGTGTAATAATAGTAAATGAGTCTGAGCATCATTTTAATTGGACACCTGCGGAAGCAGAAGAAATACTCTACCAAAATTTTATGGTGAGAAGGGTCGGTGCAACTCATCCCTTTTGATGAACATCTCGATAAACTAGTAAATGAGCTGGAAGATTGAATCAATACCATAATAATCATATTACCGTCATTTCTTTTTCATGCACTTTTCTAAAGAAAAATGGTCTGAAATATGTTGAAATACGTGTTCACATGTAAATGCATCAAACAGCAATGCCCTTTGTTCATGAAAATCTTGAAAATGAGACACAGTTTCATCTAAACACTTTCAAACTCAACTTTTTGATGTTGTTACTACTAACAACAATTAAATATTTATCATGTACGTGACTCGTCCTGATAACATTATTCGTATAGCATACAGCAAATCTTAACTTTTAATCACCGAAAAGCACCCTAACTTCATTCTATAATTATAACTCCACTAAAGTTTTTAAACTATCTCTTACTCACTTTGATTTTAAGGAATGTCTGCCGGTTGTTCTTTCTTTAAAAATAGCTTTTTTGTGAGGATATCTTACGGTGCTTATGCGAGAACTTTAACTTGCCACCCCTTCAACTCCTCCAATAAACATCCGTAGCACAAGCAGTTAGGGAAGGAGGGAACACTACTTTCTATCTTATTCAAAATTATATTTAACTGTTCCCCAGGGTAACGGCCCTAACAAGTGTAATTTCTGTTACATGTTCAGTAATTCTACTGTGGTAGGTATTGTCTACTTGATAAAATTAGAATATGTATTCAACGGTGATGTATGTATTTAAAGGCAGATGGTAGTCCCCCCAAGTCTATTTTCAAAAATTTGCTAAATCTTACAGATCTCCTCTTATTTCTCTCACAAGTATTTTCATAATGTTCATGTGTAA
>WURT03071439.1:0-32091 GCA_009936505.3 Holothuria glaberrima
ACATTGTAGAGCCTTATAGTTCTGGATATAGCTTAAGTCTACCAAAATGAGTTCATCGAAACCTCAATGCATTTTTGGATTCTGGTTCTCAAATTAGGTGATTGCTTGTAATCGTTAGCTTTGCATATTGAACCGCGAAACCCTAGAACAGGGGTACCCAACCCTTTTATACTGGAGTACCATTTCTCGTTTTTGTTGTGCCACCGAGTATACTACTGTACTGTACCAGTATTCAACTATAATAGTGTTTATGCGTTAACACTGATATCAAATAGTTGTCAGTGTGTAGGGAGAATAGAAAAGAAAACAACAAAAAAAAAAAAAAACGAGCTCGCTGTGAACAACACCGCGTATCACAGAGAAAGTCTAAACTTACCAATGGTGGTATGTGCAACACAGGTTGGAAACCCCAGCCCTAGAAGGAATGGATTCTGGGCTTACTAAACGTTCCTGAAAAACTGTGGAGGCTAGATGATTTGTGGTGTAATCTGAGGCATGTTGTCAACGCTTTTGTCGATTAATTGGCTGTTTCCACCATCTTCAAGTCTGATTTAATTTAATCAACTTTGGTGCAAGCTATTAATGAAACATTTGTCTTTTAAGTGGGGGTTCTGGAAAAAAACGGAATTAAGGGGGAGGAAATCAAGTTCGCTTTCAAAACTGAGAGAACATTCTCCCTCCCCTACCTGTAGCCGCTAGCGTTTGTCTCATTCTTTAAAATTTGAGCCTAATCTTTCAGTTTACTACAACGAAATCACCGTTTATATGCCCACTGGGTTTGCTAATAGTCCTGGACGAACCAAAATATAATGCCATCTGAGAAGTAAGTCTGTTTTGAATCATACATCCTCCCGTGTGTTTGGAAAATAAACATGCATTATACCTTTTCTCAACCTGGGGTCCGTTGACCCCTAAGGCGTAGGTAAAATTTATTTCTGGGTCCGTGAGGGCAAAGGGGTCCGCAGGGGGTCCGTGAGAAAAATAAGGGTCCGCAAAAGAGGTTCGTGAATAATGGCACAAGAGATATAGTTAAATAAATACTGATTACATGACTCATGAGGAAGCTTTTGAGCAACTTCTGCAACGAATGAGGACTTAAGTCTAGTAGTAGACTACTGTGGTATTTCCAAGACTATACAATTACGATTTTTCATTCCGATCAGTGGCGGCGGAACGGGGGGGGGGGCTTCGGGGGCTAATCCCCCAATGAAAAAGTGAGGTGGCTAAAGTATGTTCATCCCCCCCAATTTGCCAAGTGCAGACATGAGATCCATATTTCAAGGCTGGGGACATGAAGCTTATAACACTTGGGAAGTGCCGTTTCGGCCATCTGGTGGGTTTATAAAGCCAAAAATTTCATTGTACTCTCCGCGCCAACCGATGGGGGTGCTCCGCTTAGATAGTCTTCCTAGCACTCAGCCCCCTCCCAATATTTTTCCGTTCCTTTTTAACAAAGATGGAAAGTAGTAGTACAGTTACAACGAAACTTGGACTTGGCAAAACAACAATGCCATTTGCAGCCATCTCCAACAAAGAAAACCCATGCAGAACCAACCACTTTGTATCTGACAACTCATTGTTTTAAAATTAAAATTTAATAGGAAATATATTTTCACCAAAATTACATTTTGCTATGAATATTTGGACATTCTTATTTTAAAGTAAGGATTTCCAAGTATGCCTAGCAATACTTCCAGCCCTAGGAAACTGCATTTCATTTCCAAGAAAACTGCATTTCTAAAAATAAATTCTTGAACATAAATTTACTTCAAAAGTCACATAATAATGCACCATTTTGCTTCTAAGCACCCTCAAATATTCAAAAAGTTTCAAAAGGGGAGAGGCACTTATCCCCTTAAACCCCTCCCCATGCCAGCAATCACTGTCTGGGGCCTATACTCACTTACAAACATTAATTTATAAATGACAAAAATATTGGACAAATTAAATTTAGATCGGCGACCAAAAGAAACACTCTTACTTTTGGAATTCAGCAAACTAGCAACGACAAAATTATACCAAAAATCATTTAGGCCCCTAGATCTTGCTAAGACCGATTTTGGACCTGTAGACCTACTTACTTTACAAATGTAATGACCTGAATATACAATACTAAATTGCGTACAAAAGTTTAAAGGTGATTCTAGTCTACATTGGATAAGATAATTATTTGAATGTGAACGTCATTTTTGCAGTGGAATTAATCTCTCTCCAAAAATAAATTAAAAGTTATAAAAAAAGAGAACGTTTGATAAATTTGTTGCATTATCTAAAAGTACCTAATTATCTTTGACTTCAAAGGAATACTAAGCACAAAGTTAAAGCTTCCAACTCAAAGAATTGAGTTGCGACGGTGACTTGAAATAGATTGTCAACATCAAAGAAAACTCTGTCATTATCTGGTTTCGTTTTCGTTTCGTCTATTGTTTTTTTCCACCATATATATATATACAAATGTAGAATTTATCTTTAACTTTGGAATTTATGTACATACGTAAGCGAAAGGAAGTACAAAAAAAAACAGAAGGCTTGAGAACGTGAGACGCTCCCTTCAAACAAAAAGAGCAAACAGGACAACAAACAGCGAACAAACTGCTTGTCCATGCCAGTACATGCACTTCGACAACCACTCTCTCCCCGAGACAATTACTACCCAGATCTTTCCCATTCTGACAATTCACGCTTTGGACAGATTTTATCCTGGGCAGTTCCAAGCTATGAAAATTAACGTTCAGACGAGTTTCCTTTCCGAAAATGTGGAATGTTTAGGGTGGTTGGTTTTGTCCCGTTGGAGTTGTCTCGGAGAGAGAACGTACTGGAGGTCGACCGGTAAACTGTGCAAAAATAGGCCGTTTACAGTCTTGAAATTTGAAATAAATGTTACTTTTATTAATACTTTCTCTAATGAGACAAGTTGAGCTATTAAAATCAGTGCTTACGTCCCTAACAAAAAGTATCATCTTAATTTTTACGAATGACAAAGCCTTTTTCAAAGCCAGAGCCCTGAGCAAAATAAAAAAGGCTTAGTTTCCTCCACATTCATAGCTCAAATAACTGCAACTGAAGCAAACATGCGGGGTGTGTCTCTTGCATCATTATTATGTAATATTTATGCCTGCAAAAATTGGATAATAGCTTAGAAGTTTCTAAACCGTTTCTTACTCTTCAAATGGTATATGAAAATAAAACTGTTAGTGAAAAATTATTCCTAACTTGTGTTTAATCAAAGTTTAAATTCAAATCGCCAAAAAGGGAAAACTAGCATATGCTAAACAATGATGGAAACAATTATTCTTCCCAACTGCGGAAAAAAGGTGTAGTAGTTTGTGTCTGTGTCGTTGGCAGCTGATATTTGCTTAAAGCAATTTGAATGAATGAATGAATCAAACTTTATTGATCCTAATCCAGTGACGTTTCTAGCGCTATTCGAAGTCGAGCTCGAGGCTACTTCCTTCCATCTTTTGTCGATACAGCTTATCGAAACGTTCATTCTGAGCCACGGTAAAGAAATTCTTCCAGTCTCCAACCACACCTGCAAGAACACGTAAACATTTATTATGGTGGCGTTTTTATGAATTTTTGTTAAAGCACAAGCTAAAGTTTCAGGAACAATGCAACGACAGGATTATTTTGTACAAAGAGGGAAAAACATTGCTTAATACGACTCCAATCCTTTGATGGACAATGTTCTGCCTGTCAGTCTCTTTCCTGGTAAGCTGGCATACACAATACGCCTAAAACAACATTTAAGAGTTTTGTTTTTCTCTCCTACACCCGGCTCGACTTGAACCAATTGGTTGTAAACTGGGCCGTTAAACCTCATCTAACTAACTAACTCTCTCCTACACCCGCATTTGCATCGGAATCGTCTTCTTTTGTGTTAACAGTTTTGTTTAGATGTAAAGTCTAAAAACAACATTCCAAGAAAAGAAAATTACCTTTTCTCAAAAATTACCTTTTCTCATGAACGGAATTGGGGCTCTTTCAAGTGCAGACATATACTTCAAATCTGGATTTACTGCTGGGTTTTCTTTCATAACATCGAAGGAAGACCTTTCATTAATGTCTTCTAACTGTTCCGCAGATATAGGTTTTTCTAAAAACTTACTAAGACAAAGAATTGCTTTCTTTGAGTCCTGAAAGAGGAAAGATCATCACGAGGTATGTTATAAGGATGTACACGTGATACGAAACTAAATGTTTGTCAAACAAAAACGAAGAAATTGTGAGTTGGTTAGTGAAACATCCTCTACCGGCTGGATTTTTTATGCTTTGAAGAACCCTGGTTGTAACAAGACCTTTATCCGCAGACTCGACACGTATTGGCGTGTTGTATTTTAATTTATATACATTAGATCAGCTATTCAGCTGCATTGAGCAAATGGCATCATGAAAGACTGTGCCTGAAATGTCAATCACATATGACAATGTGTTAAAATGACTTGTGGTCCTTAAATTCTGGACAGATTTCGTTCTTGTGTTAAAGGCTTTACGGTCTTAATGATGCATTGTATGTGGTAAATGTGACAGACGCTTGATTTCGAGAAGTCAATTTTCGAATTGGCAAATATTATGTTGACTCTTTTTCTCACGTAGATTATATTTCCTGTAATTTTTTAGATTGGTAGTTGGGACAGAGCTGAACCAATCTTATTTTTGTAGGCAAAGTTCCATTGTCATGTTGGGTGTAAAGCATGGTTTTATGAAACGCTTCGAGTAAAACCTGCAACTCTGACCAGGTGAAAGGTATCAACATTGCACGGCAGTGACGGAAACAAAGGGCTGGCAATGACAGTAAGATAGGACGGCGGTAAGGGCATGTAGAAGGATTTGTTGCTCTCTATCGTAATTAAAACTGCTCAAAGAAGTGTTAAAATTCGTTTGATCTAAGCACTTTGGTACTTGCTATGAGGATTGGCTTTGTGGGAAAAAAGGCGTCGTTTCTTTTTGTATTCAAAGTACAGTGCGAATATTGAGATTTATTGAATGGTTTTTCATGGTGTAGTGCTTGTGTTCTCAATCTTTAGACCTTCATTATTGCAGTCTAAGTTCTAAACCTACTTATCATTTACGAGAAAGGCCTTTCACCTGGCAAACTCAAAGCCTTACAATTAGATGCTTCAAGATACTTAGAGTGTTTTATGCTGCCCAATTACCGCCACTCAAGTGCTCTGACACTTTTGTGTCGATTTGGCGTCATCACCATAAAGTGCATTCAAGCAGGGTTTGATGCGTTTTCTGTGTGTGAAAAAAAAAAAAAAAGCTGACGCATGTTTGGGTGGATAGGATGGTAAAGGTCATCGCTTGGCTGATTTTGAAAATTCTTCTACTCAAAGTAAGTGATAAAAGTTAATTACTTAAACCCCTCCTGGAGGAAAGAGGGCTGTAACATTTAGTTATATCGGTTTACTTGGGCTAAAAACGAATGATACTCATGTATTCTTCAATTTATTGACATCTGCAAACACGTCCTTGTCGCAAGTGAGTTGGGGATCTATATACATGATAGTTTGTAAATTTTATTACTGTAACACTTCTGAATCACGATGAATCATTTAAGTTATACAAATAAATGTATTGGACTAAATTTTTTTAACTCGATTTAAAAAATGAAACCACTTTTTAAATCAGGCCTAAAGAATCTTTCCTAGCTAGATTTTAATTTTTGTAGGCACGTTTAACTTTGTCCCAACATTGATTGTACTAAGCCATCGCAACTGCAAGTTATTTTACTTCAAAGCCTACCGATTTGAAACATGAAAATGCAACGTCACGTTATGTCAATGAAAAGCTCTTTTAATACTCCAGTGGTTACGCATTTCAATATTTTAAAAGAATCAGTGGTAGTAGCAGAATATTACACAGCCACTGGTAATTGGAATGGCAAGTTTAAAGGAAGCCATTTATCATGAATAGTTTAAAAGGTGATGTGAAGTAGGGATTTGACGCAAATGGAATGTCCTGGTCCTCATTTACACTGCTGCTATGTTACGTACATTTGCCAAGTTTTCATTGCTAGTTAGTGTGTTTAGCAGGCGACTCCAAAGCCTCTAGTTATAGTGAGCCAAATGATGACATTTCTCATCACACCGGTCACGGGAGTTCAAATATAACGCTCTGAAAAATCAGTATTAACTGACGGAGGGTGCAAGCTTCGTATATGATTTCCTGATGTACGGGGACGAAGAGATTGCTGGTGCATATCGAATTAACAATTTGATGTAACTGAAGCTCTTATGTTTTCTCCTTGCTAACGTCATACTTTGTCAGATGTTATTTTGGGAAGTTCATCAAAAAAAAAAAGAGTTTTCAGAAAATTTTAGGATAGTGAAAAGAAAAATATGACATCTTATGAAGAATGACAGGTCAAAACGATAATCCAGGTTGAATATCTAATCCTATCAGATAAATTTTAAACAGATAGGAAACCAAATTCAAAAAGTTTACTGGTTTTAACGACACATTAAGAAATCTTCATGACGAGCACAGAGAGCATTACCGCTTAAAACAAAGTAGACCACTAACCAAAACACACTTCAACATTACAGAACATTTTCTAACTTTTACACATCAAGCATTCAAAATACTTTCCTGGGCATTAAGTGCAAGTTATATTTAAATATCCATTGAGTAGCGTTTCCTACATATTCACTGATAAGGCGATATGAGTTTAAGATAAAAAGACAAGTATACCTACTTTTTTCATATCTTCATACTTCATAAATAGCACATTTGGCTCGTTTCTCTTCTCCCACCATGGCAGGACGTGCTCAAACCAATCCCCATACGGTACTAAAAAGCAAAACTTATCAATTTAAAATATGGCTGTTGTGGTTTTACATCTTCAAATCAAGGGACGCTTAAATTACATTGTATACTGTATTTGTAAGCCTTGTACATTACATTCATTGGGTTTTAATTATTTTGAGGTACATGGGCTAATATACAACGTACGTAATAAACAGCATGCTTACAATATTTTCACTGTTAGACCTATCGTGACAACAAACGATCTGTGACTTCCAGTAAAATGAACAGGTTTCTTCTACTGAGAATAAGCTTTGTTATTACCTGTTGTGATGATGAAGATAATTTAAGTGCGTCATATATCATTTTAATTCCAGAATACATTTAGTAGACTACCACAATTTCGAATGCCAGGAACTTAAATGGGTACATTCATAGCAATTTTTTGCTCTTGAATTATGCCGGTATATAACTTTTTAACACTGTAAAAACAGTTGGGTAAACTGTTACCCAAGGTTGGTTCCGTATGCCACCTCCTAAAATGTTGGGTAAAAACTGTCCAACGTTGGTCAAAAGGATTTCCATGGTGGATGAATTTTCCCCAAATAAAGGGTATTTTTGACCATCTTGGGTAGTTTCTTACCCAACAGTTTGGGAGGTGGCATACGGACCCAACCTTGGGTAAGCAGCTTTAAAATAATACATTTAAAGTGTACTTGAAGTCTAAAATTTCAAAAATATATGTCAAAAAGCTTGAGACATATAATTTTGCAATCCTAGACTTTGGATCCACTTTAAAGAGTGCACATCATTTTAGCAGGCGTTGATACATTTTGCGGCCATCTTAAAATTCCCCAATTTTCAGCTAATCCGAAATTTAGGAAAGTCAGCTTTTGTAACTAACTTGGTATAAAAAGTTATTGACCCTAATTTTACATGCACGTGGATCGTTCATCATTCAAGGTTTTCCCATATGAACTGATCAAATTAAAAATACTTTTATTCTAATTCTTAAATGTGCGGAAATGAGTCGTAGGTTTTTCAGGATACGCAATGACAGTGATTCGTGATGTTTCTAAACAGGAGTGAACTTGATAGCTTAAAGGACATCTTAATTCGCAATGCTGAAGCCCACGTTTATCAAGTGTATTAATATGAAGGTCTTTCACATCATTGTATGATACAGACGCTCTCTAAATGGCTTAAACCTCTTTTTATACATTGGGTCTCCGAACAAGCAAACCGTATAGTCCAAAGTTTAACGGAACATGTGATTGTCATGAACGTCTCCTCAGATATTTTGCATGTCTTCTGTAAAACTGTTTTTTACACCGATTAATATACTTCCTCATCAAAATATTCCTTTCGAGGTTGCGTTACGTCACCAAAATATTGTTAGTCATTAGGGTAAATGGAATTTCTAGTTGGCATCGTCATGTAAACGTTATTAAAAGTGATTACGTAATCGAGGGATATAAATATATATAAATGTATATATATATATATCAAGTAACAACATCATTCCACCACAAAATATTTTAATTCCAAAAGAAATATATATATATATATATAAACATATAAAGTATGTTTTTTTTTCTAACGTTTCATCTATTTAGTTGTTGAATCGTGCTTCTGAAGAAGGGACTGGAGGTCCCGAAAGCTAAAGAATTCACGTTTTACCAGTCTTTTCGCTTTCTCCTGTTTATTTACTGGTTTGGTTTTTTTCTTTTATATATATATATATATATATATATATATATTCTAACAAAGAGTCACTGAATGACAAGAGACTGACTGGGCAAGAATACTCTCCCTTTTAATACATTTTAGAGCCCTCTGCTCCATGATTGGAAGCCAAGATCGTTACTATTTAAAGGTCATATTTCAACCAAAATAACACTTACGTAAACCATCACAAAAATACTCAAAAAATTCCGACCAGTTTTTATAAAGTGGATAAAAGGGCAACTTCAGACAAAAGTGATAGAAGGATACCGCTGCATCTTTTGGATTCCTAACTACGTAGATGACTTTGGCTTTACTGTCAAAGAGACTTGTCGGCAGCATGGACATCTTCAGGTGACTTTTAAACAATCGAGGAGATGGAAGGTTTTCAGCAAGCTTATACGAACCCTCTGATTCATCAATCTGTTTTGAAATGATCAAAGTAAGCTGTTAAATGTCATGTTATCCAAAGAGTATTGTTAGTGTAGTAATATGTAATGCACAAATCACCTGAGAAGCCGGCATCACTTGGGTAGAGTTGGTGGATATGTCCTCACTATGATTATTTATTATGAACAAAATTACCCACGAAACTATCTTATTCCTTGAACAGACACAAAGTTTGATAAAATATAATATAAAACGAGTGGTACGCAAATATTACAATCTATCCTTGAAAAGGAACTTTTACTCAGCCTGTGAGGTACAAGTGCTATTCTATACAATGCTGTGATAAGTGAGTAGGCTTACATTATGCAGGCCGTAATCAATAATCATCGGGAGTTTGAAGAGTAAAGAAAAAGTGAAGTGGAGGGTGACGGAAAAAAGCATCATGTTCAAAGTGTAAGTTTAGTAAAACGATACCTTCAACAAATTTTGGGTAAGTTCAAGAAATATGTTCTTTTGAAAAAGATGAACATTTTCGTTCAGAACATGCTCTCCATAAACTAGCTGCGTTACCATGTATTGCATCCAGCTAGTACCTGTGAAACAGATGCAAGAATAGCTATGATACGGTTAAACCATGCAGGGAGCTGCCACTTGTTAAACATTTAATGGAGATTTTGTATTCTGTCACAATTAATTTTCAGAATTAAATCGTTTCTTGGGTGTCTAAGATGTCAAGTAATATATAGTAATTCAGAAATCAGTGACGAAAATCATAAGAAGAGCCGACTTGTTTGAAATGTGCTTACAAGATTAACTGCATGGATAGAAAAAACATCCTAAAGGCGTTAGAAGAAGGTTTGGAAGAAAATTTGTACCCAATGTATCTTTGAAACTATAAGCACACAAAATTGATTCAATCACCAGATTTGGGCCATGTGACCACCATAATGTCAGAGGGTCTGATGTCCATTTTCAGTATGCCAGGGAGAAAGCGAGCTGGAGTTGTAATTGGTAGAAAGCTTCCGTCATCACACTCAGTCACAAAATTCTTGATGTGATCTGGAAATTCCGTAGCTGTTGTAAGAAGAGGCACATAAACTCTTCAAATATTTCTCTAACATACTTCGTTTTACGTACTCCTGCAGGGCGAAATATTGTAATCACAAAGGTGTTTAATTGCAATATAGCAAGACCATAATGGCGGAATTGCAACTGAAAGTTATGTACACATCCATTTTGTCGCGTGATGTAATTCGATTTGTGTAAATCGTGATTAACTTCAGGGCTGTAACCGAGTCCACCAAACCTAATCCCGGAACAATTTCGATACCAGTGGCCAACATTCAGGGTCAATTCTGAGTCCAGTACCCTCCGATTCCGGACCAGTTCCGATTCCAAGGTTTCCAATGTAGGGAGTTTCCGAGACCAGCTATTTGATAATGAAAAGTCTCATACAAGTGCTTTTCAATTTGCACTGTTTAAAATTACACGTATGATGAAAACAGGCACTTTTCAGAAGTCAATTTCATACTCTTCCTGACACTGTAATTTAATTGACTGCATAGGACCATTTACTTGTTAAATTGTGCATCCATAATAATGTTGCCGTTCCATATTAATGAACTTTCATTTTTGTGGACTCTACTGGAATCGGCTTCGAGTCCGAGTCCAGCTGAGCCCGTTCTGGGCCAATACCGAGTCCGGCGAAAATCGGACTTCAGTCTGGAATCGAGTTCGAGTCCGGACTCGGATGTTACAGCCTTGATTACCTTTTAATATCTTAAAATAGCCATCTAACACCTTTCCAGAAAGTAATAACTCTGGTCCACAGTGAACACTGAGCCGTTTCTCATCAGTGTCATGTGCCGTTCAACAGCGAAACAGTGTCACAATAAATATCGTATGAATAAAATTAAAATGATTATTAGCCATGTAAAACGTCTTTTATTTGAAAAATTCAACTTCTTTGAATCAAAATAATTTAAAGAAAGTAGAATACTGCAAAAAATTATTAAACACTTAAACTTATAACCTGTACAAAAACAATATTAATAACATTCTAAATATCCCCATCTAAAACGTCTAAGATTTTGAGATAATTATTAATACAGAATATGTGAGTGATTATAAGCACATAATGTTTGTTTCCATTGTCTTCCCTGTAGATGAAAACTCACTGTATTTCGGATGCTGACATAACAAGAGATCGGGTATTGTTCGAATGAAAAACTTTTCCTTTTCTGCCATAACGATCGAAGTTTTCATTTGTAACCTGTACGTAGAAACACCCGTACAGAGGCATTGTAAGCACCAGGTTTAATGGCAAGCTCGGATACAAGAGGGGGATTTTCCGGCTCCAACGCTCCTTCCCATTCGGTACTGCTTGTTTTGTTAGACTGTCCCAAAGTTGCACTACGTAAAATGTTTATGAACACTTACTTTGCTTCTTAGATTCCAGAAAATGACATCGTTTAATCTAAAAATATTTAAGAGAAGCAGCGACTCCTTATGGTGGCTGTTTTAAAGAACACACGTCGGGCTGTCCCGTCCGAGTCCCGACTCACTCTCACTAATTCTGAACTCGAGTTCGTGTTTGAATAGACTCAAAATTGGCTTAGATTGGGAGGTCCGGGAATCGAAATTAGCCAAGATACACTGCAGATGAACTCGACCTTAGAGTCGATTCACATCGAGTCCACAAAATGAGAGTTACATGAACGTTTCTTAGTGCTAAATTGTTTCTGGTGTACAGTTAAACATAAGGATGGTCAGTATAACAGCCACATCAAATTCCGGGTGGACCCGGCTACGAAGTTGATTTCTAAAATAAACTTTTTATTAACTGCACTCTGCAATTTATCATAAACACCATTTTTACGATATGCTGCATTGTTACAAGATTGAACTAGGGGTTGGTTCCGAAAGGGAGCTATTGGGTTTGGAACTGGCTCGGGTTCGAGTCAGGTGGACTCGAATACTACCCTAGATGGATGATCTCGGGACCTTTTCAGAGGTCACTCTGCATAATATACACTTTTGTACAAAATGATTCTTTGTATGTGAAGAACCGTTCGTCGTTGTTCCAATCGAATAACTACGTTAGTCACTCATATTTGACTAATTTCTAACAAAACCTGACTGTTTATAAATTAATGGATTATTAGTCGTAGGTCAGTTTAGTAGTCAAAAATTTGGCCGATACGTAACCTATACCGCCTCTCAGAAGAATGTATTTGTAACGTATGAAATGTAGGCCTATGAGGTAAACTGATTCCGAGTTGTTAGGATGAAAGTAAAGGAGTGTTACTCACTGTCAAGACGAGCCATCGTTCAAAAATCAACGATCCAGAAATCTCACTATATCTGTAGACTACAGTATCGACTGATTATTGGTAGCACTATTTTCTAGGTGACTTGTAAATGCAATGTGACTCCAACGTAACGGCTGTTTTTACAGCATTTTCCCGTTGAAATTTACCGTGTTGTACCAACTTCCTGGTTGTCAATTAACAATCGAGCTCTAGCCTATAAAGCATGTTGAATATCATGAGAGACACAGTTTATAGCGTAGCTCTTTACATAGTCATAATAATATTTTGTCTTTTAAGTTCCTATCTTTGCTGAACTTTGACCAGATGCGTCCAACGCGGTTTTGCAGCTGGAATACACACATAGTATGTTGTGAGGCTAGAAATCACAGTAAAGACGTTCAGGTATGCTACGTAAGTTAATCAAGTAAAGGGTTTCGTGATTCCGTTGTCAGCAGAGACGTTTAATGTACCTATGATAACCTTTGTAGAAGACTGGGTTGACAAGTAATGAGTTACAAGTAACGCAGTAAACACAGGTAATTTTTATGAAGAGGAAATTCACGTGTTACGAATTTACAAGTTACTTTTCGAAATCCGTAACGAAATAAACAGCCTGTCACAGCTATGCCCAACAAGTATTGTTTCTTTTTGGTCCCGTGACGGTGCGTTTCTAGTTACAAAAGGTCATAAAAGTGACTGCTCTCTGTCCTGCGTCAGCAGTGGCACCGCCAGGAGTTGGTGATTTGAGGCCGGGCAGCACACAACAGGAAATTATGTCGTTACTTACCGAACCCAGACACCCCAACAGGGATGCCTTGTCTGCCTTTGTTCATGACTATGTAGTAATCAGTCACTGCATGGTCCAATTAAGTTCCTCGGCATTAGTTTCACATGGTAATGGCAGTGATCTTTTCCCTTTAAATTACTTGCCAATACTTAATCGACTGAAAAACCGTTTAAAGGCATGCCCTACAAGGGACACAATACTTATTGGTCGATGATTCTATCGTCAAATCTCTTGCCCTTTCACAACTTGTTTTTCTTTTTTAAATACTTTCTAACCCACCTGTTCATTTAATAAAAGACTTGAAGAATGGTTATTTATGATTTTATTTGGGTAGGAATCATAAAACATGTCGGAATATAGAGACGTTGGAACATACTGGGCGTCCAGTGGCGCCGGCATAGTGGGCATGGGTGGCACGTGCCATCCCATCGTTTTCTGAAAATTTTGGAACATTTTTTTTTAAATGAGCGAAAAGGGTGTTTAAGCTAAAGATTTATGTGGAGGGAGGGTGAAGTGCGTTTTCGACTGGGTTATGGATCTGTTTGACTCGATGTTTATGACAAGTTGTTCTGAAACTTTCAAAATTTTCACAAATCCTGGAGAAATTATCCAAATTTTTGCGCTCCCACCAATACCTCGTCAATGTACTTTTCCATAACGTCTCAGACGTTTTCACACTTTTCATCAGTGCGGGATTTTAGCCTGATTGTTCGTGTCCGTGTGAGTGATTACAGAAGGGCACCGCATTGCAAGAATGCGGAATTGAAGAGAAGACATTGCATGGAAACTGATAGATCGACAAATTACCATGCAAAAACATCGCCATTTAATTTGCACATAAATTTTTTTAGGGGATGGAGAGTTTCGCGGTGTATAGTCTGCATGAGTGTTTTTTTTTTTCTAGATTTCTAATGCAAAATTTCGGGGCGCTTCGTGCGCTTCCGTCACGGTTCACACTCCACATTTCAATAAGCACAAAATAATAGTGTACCGACCAATACGCTCTACAAAAACCGGAGTACATTTCTAACTTGTTTCGGAACCCCGCAAGTCACTTAACATAAGCGAACGAAAATTTACCAAATAAAGCACCATTTTACATCGATGTCACCTAGAAAAAACAAAAATTTCAAAATGGGCAGAGGGACACCCCTACGCTCACACCCCTCCCCCAGGACGGCGCCTACACGAGGGGACAAAGAAAGGGAATGCGGTAGGTTCAAACCATCATGGCAGGTCGATATGACGTCACGAAATAGTTAGTTTACAATTCTTTTTTATAGTCATGCGATGCAAATCATATCTTTACACAGAGTGACAAATTTTGGTTCCCTCCGACCAGATGATGGAGAAGATTCTACCTAAAACTCAAAACAATCTGACCGTAATCCGATCCGAAATCGCTGTAGTGTGACCCGCGCTTAAGAGACTTACCTCACCAAAAGACTTACAGGAAACAGGTTTGTCTTATTGCTATTTAGCATATTAAGACCAGAGGCGGATCTAAAAATGCTCAGAGCCTGAAGAGTTTCATGTAAGCAACCTTTGTTGCCATTTAAAGTTAGTGTCGTCTGCGTACTGATGCAACTTTGTTTAGAAACCATTAAGAGAAATAGCTCTAATTATATCATTTACAATTCACTTACATAACCAGGATCTCAGCTCATAAAAAAGGAGAAGAAAAAAGTAAGGATTTAGTGGGTATCCTTGCCTCACGCCTCTTAAAAGACCTAATGCATATCTGTTATTTTACATACACATACCTCACAATTGGTGTATACAATACATCAATCCATCTTTTAAAGAAGGTTACAAAATAAAAAAAAAATGGCAGTTTATGTTGAATATAAAACGGTCATTCGTTGAGCCCCCTTTATACACTCTTCTTGACCACAAGCCTTGTTACGACTATCACTGATGAGTCTGAGAAAATAACGCATTACGCGCAGTAAATTTATTCCACATTATGAGTTGGCTAGACTTTCTATTGGTTTCATATTATTCTTTCTTCTCTTTCTGTGGTGTCAAATGTGGTCACGTTGGTTTCTTGTGCCAGCCACAAGAGTCAGAATGAGGACAGAGTTATCAAATCCTCGAATCAGAGGCCTAGTACGTTTCTCTTTGGGAGAGGTTGGAAACCGTTGTCCTATGAAGGTCCGTTTTGATAGTTATGGAGGCCATCCTCTCGAAAGACGTGGAAATTGTTGATCGGACGTGAATCACATTTCAAACAATGGGTATATAGGTTCAGTCGCCTTTGGACTGGTCTGCATGGGTCGATCGGAAATAGGCAGAAACCTGAGTGCTACAAAATTGTGAGGATTCAACATTACACGGCAATCTAATGATAATAAATGAGTAAGGCTGAGAAGATCATAAACACCTGGCACAACTTGACCATTTCCTTTCACAAATGCTGGCTAAGCCTTAGAGCGGGCCAATCTGTTGTTGTATAAAGTTATATTACAACATGTGAAAACTGTGTAAGGTGCTCGCTATACGCGAGGGAAATATACTTTAATTTATTAAATTTAATCATAGTCATAAACATTATTTTTATTTTCCTTCTACTCCCTATTAGTACTAACTATTCATTTTAATCGTAACTTTGTTTGTGAGAGTAATTTTATGAACTGCCCTTTGCGCCGGATCAAAATGCTGCCTGTTGGCCGGAATTGCCACAGTTGCTTAGATAAATATAACACAAACTAGAGGGGCTACATTTCATGTAATAAACATTTAAATGGAATTTCTGTTAATAATGAATGTCCTACTTTTTAAGTGGCAAAGTGAGTTTTATAGTCATTAAACATTTTACACTATACAAATCTAATTTACAAATGCACATTTGCAACTTCACAGGTAGAGGCCTGCTACACATTAGGTTGATCTTTGAATAAAAGGAATTAAAATAAGAAGAATGGATCTGGTGTGAGGTTTGAAACCTTAAACACCCCGCCCGGCTTTAAAGTATACCTGAGTGTCCTTGTGAGTATAATCATGGCATGACCCGCCACCTTTTGCCCTTTCTAAACTTCAACTTTACTTTGGACTTTCTTGTGGTGATTTCGACTTACGGTATTTTTTAACTCTCGAAAAAATAGGAGAAACATGACACATATTCTTTTTTACTTAGATATGTATAATAAGGAAAATGAAAGAAGAAAGATGACACATAATGTCAGGTACTCATTTTTTTATCTCTTTCTTAAAAATGTAAATAAAACGTTCCTTTGTTTTCGGATCTACTACTGTACTTGAAAGTACAGGTCAAATAAACATCGATATGTTGTACTAGGCTATATGCAATTTCATATTTTATAAATACGTGAATCATATAACACAGAAATACATGACAAAATGTACAGAACAGTTTTTTCATGAGCTTTTAATTGAGCGTGACCTACAGCGTGAGATATTTTAGAGTATGATGCGATCTCAAGGTCTTACCAAAGGTGGGACACACTTGGTGATGGCGAGCTCGAACCTAAGAGAAAGACCGAGGACACCCAAAATTGAGGATAGACTGGATAGTTGGGGTCTGAGTAAGGGTGGCGCCTGGATATCTACCACAAGGGGTAGCTTTTTCAACCGGGTGGGGCTAAAATTAAGAAAACAATGTTCCTGAATATGATACGTTCTAGGTCAGCATATGACCAATCAAAAACTTATAGCTGTATGACGTCATAGCACTACTCTCATAGAGTGTATTTAACACAATGTTCAAACTTTATGTAGGCTACCGAGTTTAGTGCTGATGAAGTGCTATTTCGTTGTTCGGATTCGAAATTGCCCACCCGCAGAGCGGGTGAAGTAAAGTCGATTTTTTTTTATTAACTATACACACACCACGCCCTCAGTCACAGGGAGAATGAAAGCCCCCCTTGCAAATACTTTTGCCTTCTAGAGAGTTTTCAAGTTGCCATTGACTTAATACATTTTTCCACATTTGGTCCCCTGAAAAATCCCCCCTGGAAGCCATACCCCCCTTCAGTACCTAGTCTGGCTGCAGGCCTGATACACAAAAAGAATCTCTTTTCACTCACAGCCAAAGTATGCCAAGATGAATTATATGTAGGGCGGATGACTGCAACGGGCAAAAGACACCCTGTATTCTACTCATCTGCCATTTGAACAATGTAATGTTTCACAAATCATTTGATGAAGGTTTCATATGAACAAATACAAGAAAACAAATATGTAATTGACCATAGAATTTCTGACTTGAAGTTCGTAGAACAGCTTTACAACTTCCTACAGTTTGTCCTGTTATGCCACATGTTACGGGGTTACTACGTAGCTAAATGAAACCAAACTATCCTGGGAAAACAACAAAAACTTAAAGCGCGCGTGCGCGCCAACAGAAATGCAAAGATCATAGTGTTAGGGTTGTATTAAACCTGAGTACAAACAGAAGAATTCATTCATTTCTGTCAGGTCAGCCTGTCGCGAGTCGCTCATTTTAGCATGCGACGACAGTCAGATATGGTGGTGAAATACCCGATCTTTACAGAAGACGGTGTAAAAGCTACCTTAAGGTTTCTTGCAAGGGAGGAGGTTGTACTAGTTAGGCTATATGGAAAGGACGGAATGGAAAAAAACTGAGACGGTGGGGTTCAGTACACAGCACCCTTGCCCCCCAGAAAATTGTGTGCCTGTTGAAAAATCTGCCCTCCTTGAGAGCAAAAACAGGTAAATCTTGGGACGACCGTTGATACGTAAGGGATCACATGCTTTATCGTAACCACTAAGGCCCACCAATAAGTCCATGGTTCCTTGCCCTTGTTTCTCTTCATCCCTGGGGTAACAATTGCATGTACCGTAGCTAACCCGTTCGAAAGTCCCACGAGCAGGTTCCTCACGTAGGCTACTATCTACTATCGCTCGAAATATACAACAGGAATGCAAGGATGGAATCCCAACCTTTAGAGAAAATTATGTTAAATATATATATATATATATATACGTCTTCGTATGGCATTTCGTCGGTGGATCTATTTGGCTATGAACCTAGTTAGCTAGAACTATGAAAGATACACAACAAAACTCGACAACACATATATGTTAGACGTCGTGTAAAGACTATGAGACCTTCGTATACACATTTACTCTTATCAATGACATGCTAGTGTTTGGAAGCCAAGAAGTTCGCAAATGGTGGTTGAGAAGCGATAAGAAAAATCCTTTTTGTTACCATAAAGAGTCTGCCAAGTCGTCTGTTACTAGTTAAAGTCGGCAAAATATTACTACATAATACGTAGGCATACCATTGAGAGGTCTAAAGGTTTACATAACGAGTAATGCTGATAAGAAAATTCCTGACCATAATGCAAAGGTATAGTACACCTTCAAAAGCTTCTACATTCGCCATTTTTGATCGGGGAAAATGGGGAGGAGGGACACGTACCCTTCGAACCCTCTTGAATACATGCGACCAACGAAACTAAAGAACGTTGCTTTTGATCATCTTTGTTTAAACATGTATGTGAGGGACTTAGAATTATGAGCACTGTTGCTCCCAATAAAAACGTGCCGTTGAGATATTTCCGTTGGTGAAGCTGTCAATATTTGTGCCTACATAGACTTAAACAGAGTTGAAGCAACCATGCTTCGGGTGATGTCATGATATTCTTGGACTGACTAAAAAAATCAGCTTTCTTTGAAATTAATATGATCCAGTTTTTTCTTCCAACTTTGAGATTTCTACATCCTCCCAGAGAAGCATTTGAATCTTTTCCAATATACCTTAATTTTTTGCAAGTTAATCTCTATATTACACATAATGTATACATTAAGTTCCTCTTTATAGACTGAACACATGATTACTTGAGTAGCATATTTCTTTTGAAAGTCCATGGTTCTCAACTGGTCAAATCCATTTATAGATGTTCAATGTCGTATTTGAGTACGTTCCTTCCATATTATGGCGCATGCTCTGTACAAGAAACAAATCATTGTCTTGTTCGTACATCTGCCAATCCCAAACGTCGATGCCCTTAACAGTTGTGTACTCTATAAATTTAGTTCCTTCAAATATGTAGACGGTGTTGGTGATTTGGTATTCATCTGTTGAAGAAACACTGGTGGCCTGTCGTAGATTGCTGGTTACCATGAAAACTTTCCCTCCTCTCTGAAAAAATAATGGAGATAAAATAACGAAATGAAGACTAATATTCAACCACTGAATATTGAAAGGCGGGATGTACAGGCACCTACAGTCTCAAAGTCTTGCAAGTTATCCATTGTTACACGAAACTTGGGGAACCGAATCCACGACGTACGGGGAAAGGGGAAGACTAACTTTCATCTGCTTTCCCTGATATACCAAGTGTCAAGCCTCACCCCTCCTCTTGTGTGAACTTGGTACTATTCTAAGTAATAATTTTATCCTCTATTTTCGGTGGTAAAAACTCATACCTGGTGTCTAGTGTGAGTTGGCTCATATGTTGCAAGCTGAAGTTATGTTAAAAAGCAGCTAGGTAAGGAAAGATAATTAGCTTATATGCCGTCCGGTTCTTTATTGCTGTTGAAATAGACAGAAATGTTTCCTACTAACCTCGAATACAAGGCCCATCCTTTGATGGTCCCCTGCACCTACTTGAAAGTATGGTGCATTAAAGATCGTCTACCGCCTTCACCAAAATGTTCTTTCCTTTGAATATAATCGGACAGAAAGACACGGGGAAGTGCCTTCTAATTTTTCTTCCATTTTGAGGTTCCTGAGCGGTAAGTAATAATGATAATATTTGCATTGTAATGCCCCAATATCTAGGCAATTATCCTTATCAAAGGTGCAGCACAATATTAACCCTGGTCAACGTTAAATCGTCCCGAAGACAATCCCTCCAGTTCGAAAGCAGCTCCTACGGCGTGCCCAATGACAATTTACCTCACAAGCAGGAGTCGAACCGGCAATCAATGATGTCACAACGAAGGTCGAGTCCTAAATATGGGTCACACTACTTAAATAATCCAATACGAATGTCTTTACCTTGAAAATTTGTGCGTCAATTGCACAGTACATGACCGATAGTTTCTGATGTTCTTCAAATTGACCGTGCTTTGAATTCCATGCGAAGATGATGGTATCTTGTGTGCAGGTAGAGCCATCTTGGTGATGTACCATCACAAGATAATCCACTCCTGAATGGTTAAAGTAGAGGGCGCCAGTTGTACCTGCAACATTGGTGTCCGGGAGATCTTGAACTGAACTCCACGACGGTGCTGAAACGGAAATAGAACAATGAGAGGTTGCTGACATTTGTTTTGCTGGGTTATTACGTGTGGTATATGGACCTTATGCATGTGAGGTCACGGGATCATAAAAAGCAAAGTGCACCTTCGGCTGAAGTAAGCGTGTACCTAATTGTTTAGTATATATATACCATTCATTATTTGTCCTCTTAGATGAAGCCGGGGTCGGTTTTTAAGTACGTTGTGACGTAAATTATTGAGGTCAGTTGATAGTCGTAATCACTTGAGGTTTACAAGCTGAAACCGTTGGGTTCAAATTAAACAAAAACTGATCAAATGGACACTTAACTGAAACTGATTAAAATATTTGACTTATTTGAGTTCAATGTAACAATTTTTGACTTAAAGCAAACTAAAACTATTTAAACTTATGACTCAAAGACTTTTCAGTATACTTCCAATCGGATTTTGGTTCAAATTTGAAGAAAATGTTTCTACTTTTTAGTGCGAAGGCTTTCACGTATAATGTTCCTATACATAGTTGAATTGATTGATGACATAACCTTCCTCGTTACCCACACATTTACACTCGTGGTTATGGAAGGCATGTGTTTTAATAGAAGATGACGGAAAGGGGATCAAAACTTTGAAATACAGATTAAAAATTAAAAAATTTTATTGCAAAGTCAAAATTGTCTTTTTTGAAGCTATTGCTCATAGACAAATGTCAGTGATCAACCAGCTGTCGGTTTGGTAAAAAAATATGTACAAAGTGAACATCTCAACACTGCATCAAGAGATTAAACAATGGTTGGTGTTGAATCTTTACCAATTGTAGATGTTTATACTATGTTGTTATAATGAGGTCTGTCACCTGTGACATGTGGTACTTTAAGGAATCGGTCACTCCCCGCCCTGAAGCTACGCCTCTGATGTTGAATATGGGAATATGAAAAGATTAGTACCGTAGTTCGCTTAGTGTCTTTACAGTAAGGTTACAATCAGTCGAATGTTTGTACCCTATGATCCGGTCCAGAAGAAAAGTTTAGTATGGCAGAGGAGGGCAAGGACACATAATGTGTTTGCCCAGCAATGCCTTCTTTCAAGGTTACTCGCTCGTCTAAGTGGGCCGCGTTTTTTTTTTATTCCCACTTTGATATGGCCATTTCGAGTTTCCAGTTTTCAAAAATGTTTCAAAATAAGTTAAGGATTAGAATATAGGTTATGGTTAACGTTCTCAGGGATATTTGGCATGCTCTTTCATAATCCGAATTAGCAAAAATGTAGAGAAACTGGCATTTGGGAGAAGGGGCGTAGCCAATTTCCAAGAAGTTGATTGGTCCATTGCCATTATTTAGCCATATCAAAGTGGGGAAAAAATCTAGCAAGCGGGCCCATTTTCCTTACGTTCGTCAACTTATGCCTACTTTGCACATAGGACTGTTGTTGACTATTTATGATCAGTGAAGCCACTTACATACGGAGTACACGGAATTCCGCCACGAACCACCACAATAAAGACCGTTATTTCCTGAGCATCTGGTGCTACATTCACCGTCTGACTTTATATTGTAGACGTCGTAGTTGTCATCTCCACAGAAGCATGATGAACCAGCTTGCAGGCCTGCATAGGGGTGATCCAACTCCAGACAAAAATCTATGCATGTCTGAATAGTCATGCCTGAAGAATCGCTGTAAGTGTCACCTGACAAGGCACGTGCAGTTTGATCTTCATAGCAACCCATGTAATTATCTGAACAAAGAACACAAACCAAAGAGTGAAGTTCAGTAATACATGTAAATGACCAATTTAGAACGATAGTTGAATGCTTAAGGTTTCCATCAAGTTTTATACTGTGTTACTTTGGCTTTCTGAGATCCAAATCGTGTCGTGTGGTTGAAACAGGGAGCTGTTAGTCTCCTCAACAGTGGTTCCCAAACTTTTTCATCTCACCTCCCCATTTCACCATATGGGGTTGGGCAACCCCCCCCCCCATGTCTTTGAAAAGAAAAATTTTAGGCACATGGTGATATGCAGTCTATGCAGGTTTGGGCTTAGCCACGGGTAGCACAAAAAGACAAAGGCGGTGCGGGGATTCCTTTTGTGATTGCAAGTCCTAAGCCCCCGATTAACAAAGGTGTGATGCCTTCCTCTGGGTAAGGGGTTGATAAACATTTTTAATTAAAACGTTGAAAATTTAAGGGATTTTGCAGTGTGGATGGTTTTCCCCCACGGGCAGCGTATTTAGCTTCCTTAGCGGTCCCTAAGAGAACTGATTCTAAAGAGCATGATTCTGTCGAACCGGCTAGAAGCAACTAAATCCTGCATAAGGTTGCGCAAACAAAACGGAGAAAAACCTCACTATCAGGAAGTTTCCACTTTTCTGATAGATAAGTCAGAATGATCCAGTTGTCAGTGCAGCAATCCAGTGACCCTTGCGTAACCGTTACGAGCAAAACACCACATAAGAAAAAGACGAGTTGGGTATTTCAAAACTTCCGGTGGGTCACAAGGTCAAGTGTACCATTGCAATCTTTTTCGTTTGTGTGCGCAAGCGCACAATTTACTTGACGGCCCGGCGAACGTGTGTTACGCCTGCTCAACTCTGCATGCGCTTGTAATACCAATGGCATGTGTACGTCCGAAACTGAGAAGTGTACATAATCGACTATACTGCCGCGAAGGTTAGTGGCTCACTTATCCCTTGATCCATTCCATTATGCATCGCGTGAATTCATTTCCAAACGCGTCTACTGTCTTTTAAGACGGCCCTTTGATAGGTTTCGCTTACCGTACGTGGATGACTGTTTCCAGAGCTGGCTAGAGACGCTGTAACCCGAACTTGCACTGTAGTAGAAAGGTAGAGCAAGGTACACGTCGTCGTCGAGTTCAAACATTTGCGACGAACATACACCGTACGTTGCTACGTCTTGCACCTTGAAGAATTTTTCATAACGTGGGTGCCACCGATATATCTATAAAAGAAGTTAGGTACGGATTACTTCAGTGCTTACTGTACTTTTGGTAGAAAGAATTTTATTCTCTGGGGAAACTTGCATTGCATTCTTACTTGTGGTTCTCGAGTTTAGAACAGATGAAATTATCACGTTTTCAAGCAAAGGTAAACTTGAAGTAACCACATGTAGCATCATACCCTCACAGTGTTCAACACCGTCTAGTTTTTTCCTTACATAATCCTATGCTCACCTAACGTGAATGTATAAAAGGCATGAAGAGTTGAAATCACTTTACATCCCGCATACAAAACTCATATGTCTATCATTTTTATAGTCAAAACAGCATATTGAAACGCAAGAAAAATAAATTAGTCATCGCTGTGAGGGGTGGCATCACTGCTACTTCCTTTGTAATAACTTAATGTTGCAAATATTGTAAATTCAGTTGCTAATATTTGTAGAATCACACAAAGGAATCTATTAAAATGTTCACAAGAAAAAGTCAAATTTGGTTTTTCTTTCACATATCTAAATTATATTTTTTTGCAAAACAATGTCTTTATAAGATCGGAGAGCTGCCACATGACAGCCTCCTGTTAAACTAATGATTAACATAGGAATATATTCTTATCATAAACAAGTGAGTAAGTACTCTTTTAAGAACACTCCCTACACCCCAGTAAACGAGCAGATAGTTCCTAAAGACGTAAGCAGGAGAGGTATTTGTGAGCGTTTAACTCGGTTATCCTGCAGCTAACTCAAATCGACCTAAAGTAAGCTACAGTAACATAGAGGCGATTTCGAAAAAAAGTGACAACAATCAATCGGCTCTAGGCTAAAATCACTAGTGCCAGGGCAAAAAAGGGTTATGACAGAGTTGATTTTGGTCGAAAGGAGACAATTTAGCTATGGGTACGATTTGCAAGGAAAGGAGGGAAGGGGATCAGCTAGGCAGCACTTCACATAAGTTGACATTTAGCCTACTATGGAAAAAGTCCATATTCACCACTTCATTACCGAGAATGTCACTTTCCGTGCTTTTAAAACATATTAAAACATAGCAAAAAAAAAAAACAATACTTCGGTTTATTACATATGCAGAGATTTTGACTAAGGATCCCTTTGATAAAAGTTTACTTCGAAAATATATGTGTTTTTCCCTTAAATATATGTTACCTCCGAGTTCTCGTTATAACTGTTGCCATTGTGATATGCTAGGAACATGAAGAAATCTCCCCCAGTAGTTCTCAGTGTGTAAGCACCCCATATTCCGTAGGTTGTGAACGTTTGGTAGACCTCAAAGGAATCTACAAAAAATGTTGTTTTATTAGTAATATAAGTGAAACATTAATGAAAGTTATTCATTATAGATATCAAACAGGAATTGTATATCAGTGTAACCGCATCCTCGCAGTCCCCATATTACCTTAATGCCATGTTCGAAAGTTGTCCAACGATGAAGAGTCAATACAGGGCAAAACATAAAAGTATTTACCACTTTTCAAGTGTTACGGCTTGGTAACATTTTAAAGAAAGATTGACGTGGAAACAGGACCGTAGCGAGCGGGGGTTGTGGGGGTGTTACACCCTCAATATTTTGTCGCCGTCGGTGTCTTCCCTTCACTGCAAACTCAGGCGTTAAACTTTTGAACACCAAAATGAAACCTATATAGAACGCATCAGTGTCGTACGCAGAAGGCATTGAGCCATCACCCCCCCCCCCTCACCTCACTGATGCCACTTTTTTATTTAGTTCCTAAAAATATGTAAATTTTTAACAAAAATTCTACTTCAAAATGTAGCATATATGGCATCAGATTGCTAGTAAGGACACCTAATCCCCTCCCCTTAGACCCATCCCCAGAGCAGTGATCACACGACATACTGCATGGCCCCATAGAGAGAAATCCTGGGTACACAGCTGGAATGCATCGTGGAGTTCGAAGCATAATTTGAAACGCTGATTTTAAGATTCTGAACACTTTTCTCCATTTTTAAACGCCGGATGCCTATTTGATCACTTACCGAATTAGAACGCCTGAGGAGTCTAGTGCTCAAATGCTGAGCGCATAGTGTTCACCCAAAATATGCTAAAACCTCAAAGCTTTCTGGGCTTCGCCCCCTGGGCCCCCACCGGGGATTTGCCCCTGTACCCCGCAATGGGTCCTAAGGCGGATGTCTGAACCCCACCCGCCAAAGCTCGCGCTTCACGCTCGTTTTACGCATCACCAGATCTGTCGGCAAAACATAATAGTATTATAAGGCACTCCGCCTGCCCACTTATTGGAGACTTCACACTCAAAAGTATCCCTCTTACCTCTATACGTACCTGTTTCATTTTGGTAAACAAACAGATGAGACTCTGTTACCCTGGATCCACCGAAAGCCTGATACGTAGATACAAACACGTACTGCCGATCCATCAGGACAAAATTTGTCAGTTTTAATGTAACGCCTGTGTTGGACAATTCTTGAAATAATTCAAATCGATTGGTGATGTTGTTATACTTGAAGACAGAAGTAGGTGCCTCTACCGTACCGGGATCGGAATCATAGCTTCCCAAAAGGAAAAGGGAAATCATTTACAAAACACTTGACTCGGTTTCATGTCCATTTTCCGTTGAAATTTAATAACACCTTTAACACAACTGAACTGAAGTTTTGATTACTGTTCGACGTATATGCGAGGGTTACACATGTTTTCGTTTCTTTTTAGCGTTTGAGGGTTAAAAAGCCACTTTGCTGTATCAAGGACCCTACACCAGATGGTTATGAGGTGTTTCGATAACTGCATATCGAAGAGATATCATAGCTCAAGCCGTCACTTCTAAAAAAACGAATTGCTCAAAAGGCGTTAAGCTGTAGTCTTTCAGTAGGGCTAGTAAGGTATGCATGTGTTTCCTCGAATATAAGCAGGAAGGAGGACTTGAAAGATCCATTCCCTGGGAGGCCATTTAGGAGGCGCTCTTAAATAAAATTTCCTATGTCCTTTGCGCACCAATTGATCATGGTACTACGCTGAAAATTATGATGCTTGAAAAATCCGACCCTCACCCGTATCCATAAAAAGAAAAGGTATATCCCCGGTGCACCATTTCTTGGACTAAAGCAAAATGGAAATTAGCCTCGTTTAGCAGTAGTTATTGCACATTCAATTTCAAGCACCATGTAATACTGTATCTGATGCGTACTTAACTATTTGATCATGAATGTGTCGATGAAGTTCTATCAGGATTTCAGTGCACGAGGGTACCCAAAATGTTTCTGGTCCTTTAAATTTAAATCAGTTACAAGTTTCAAACACCGTGCTGCACATCTAACGTAACTAAGTACAATACTTTATCAGCTTATCCATCAATAAAAGTAAACACATATTTTTCCCGTGATCTCTCCATACCCGGGACCTCCTTGCATGACATAGGCCCAGGGACCCAATAGCCCCTAAGACTATGTTAAGGCATAAACCTAATAATGATCAAAATTGTGAAATCTTGGTATCGTTGGAGATTAACACAAGTTTAAGCAAAAGACTTTAAAATGTCAATACGCCTTAAAAATTGCAAGAATTATAACTCAAAAGTAAGTTCCAAAAGATATTAGGAAAAAAGTGAGTAAAAAAAAAATACCCTCACAGGTCCACAAATAGAGAAACCACTTACAATCCCCCGACAATGAGAAACAAGGCGTTGTTGAAGGTAAATATTGTTGTGCCACGTGACGCCGGAACCAGCAAGGAATCAACCAATAAAAGATCGTGTTCGAAAGCTAGGGATAAAAGAAAGCACACTGTAGAACACCTGTTTAGCATATAGGTATATGGGCCTGCGGTGCTTGGAGACCAGCTTTCAAGATTACTGGAAAGATAGATAACTTTTCTTGTGTCCTAGGCAACAGAGTCCATTAAACTTTTAAATGTTAACTACAGAGGGTGAAAAATTTTTTTTAACTCAACTATAGTTGAAATCTAATAGGTTAAGTTTTGACTAAAATAAGGGAATATTTCAATTATTAAATTACTTCTACATGTACGATACATTGGAAAATACGTTGTTACATGACGGTCTTGTATAACTAGCATAATGTTTTCTTTTTCGTTAAATATTTGAAAGTTTCAATTGGAAGAGGAAAACGATCAACATATTTAAGTTTTTTTTTCAAGATATAGAGTGAAACAGTCATCACAATGTCATCACAATAATCAGATATTAAGTCTGTAAACAATATTAAAAGTTTAAAAACTTTTACGGAATCGTAGATTGGTGTGAATTTCTTCAAGGTCACACAAGCGTTTCAAAAAATTTCAAATGATATCAAAACGATAACAGCTACAGAGTACGGTAGTAATTTGTTCACCTATGCTAATTAAATCCAATTTTAAGACCATGCGAAAAATCGTCGTATTTGTCCACTCAACTACTGCCTTATTAAGCATTCCCCGGAAAAGACAAAATATTAAAAATTAAAAATATGATCTAGGCCCACCCTCTTACGAAAAAATACAAAAAAAACGACAGGTAGTCAAGAGAAGCATTTGCCATTCAAAAAATATGTAGAAAAAGATTACTTATATTGAATATATCAAACAGTAAACACAGTGATAAAACTTACTCTTTTCACAGAATTCACCTCTAAATCCATCTGCACATACACAGTAAAAACCTTGTTGGGAACAGTCGTTTCTACAAGATCCACCGTTGAGACAAATGTGATTGTTCTTGCAAACACCAGTGTAGTCCTGTTTAGATTAGTAGACAAGAAGAAGGAAGAGAAGGAAATTAGTAAACATTTCAACATTAAAAGAGCTTCAAGCCAGCAGTTTCATATAAGAGGAAAAAGCTGCAAAATTAAGCGTTTTAAGATATTTGAAAGTGAAGATAATGATCTTCCTTACTTTTGAGATATT
Source organism: Holothuria glaberrima (assembly GCA_009936505.3). NCBI lineage: Eukaryota > Metazoa > Echinodermata > Holothuroidea > Aspidochirotida > Holothuriidae > Holothuria > Holothuria glaberrima. The sequence goes on from WURT03071439.1 coordinate 28,016, forward strand.
TTTATATGGATATGATGCATCATAAACTTGTATTCTTTGCCGGAGGGGATATTTCACGTAAGAGTGACTGAATACCTTAACTCTCTTTCCCATATTTGGTCAACCGATGTTATGAATTGATGGTATTTATATAATAACGAGATTGATATACCTTCATGACCCAGGCCCGTTGTCAAGAGGGGATGAGCGGGCCTCATTGCCCCCTTGAAAATTTTTTCGCCCTCCTAAGTTGTCAAGTTGCCATTGACTTAATACATTTTTACACATTTACCCCCCTCCTAAAAAAATTTCTCGCCCCGGAAGCCATTTCGCCCCCTTCAGTACAGTGCCTTGTCTGGCAACGGGCCTGTCATGACCACATGACATTTTCTCACCTTTTACTTAATGCGTGGCAACGATGCATACAGACAAGTGTCCACATGGGTTTTATATTCAACATATGCTTATTTTTGGTCTGTTTCGCCCCCTTACGGGCCAGTTCTCCCTAGTAACCCAGCTCTTCCCAATATGACAAAAGTTCAACTCCAAGGGGGAACTGTAAGAGACTTAAAACCTCAACCAAATCTGTCAGACGATATGTACTTGAGATTAATAAAAAAATTTTCAGGTATTAAATTGATTGGCAGATCTTTTCGTTCCTTTCGTTTCGCCGCCATTGACTTCCCTTTCAATGATGACCTGCTCCTTACTTTCAAAACAAGTAATCCTGAAACAAGGAAGCTTTTAAGGAGGATGCTTGAATAGCCGATAAAAGTGAAACATTTTCCCCTTTTTAGTTCAAAACACTGTCCACGCACTTTTCAAAAACACAATTCCATTATTCTTAGGCCTATAATTTTTCTTCAAGTTAGAAATATTCTTTATGGTAAGCGTTCTAAGGAATATTAATTTTATTGATGACATTTGAAACTACAGTATTTTGGAGTGTCCACGAAGTAGACATCTCTACATGTAATCATGTTCAAAAAGTAACACAAATATTCACTCAGCCCTTCAAAATTTGCCACCTTGACTAGAATTGGCAATACCAATGGGTGAAATCTTCTCATGAAAATTCTCAGATGTACAGTAGGCGTAGTAGACAACAAAAACAGCCACCTTCACTGCCTCCGTGTATCAAAGTTTTAGAGCAATTTTATGAGCAAGAGAATGTAGAGCTTAATTGTCGGCAAAACACCTAATTTTAAAAGGGGGGCAAGCGTAAGATCCCTGTTCCATACAGCTCCCTGACTGCTAGTACCCACCGATTTATCCTTAAATTTTTCCCTTACCCCTCAGGTTTAAATCTGTGGTAGAAAGGACTACAGTAAGAGTCACTTCAGAGAGACAGTTGCGGCACAATTCTTCCTTTACGGCCTTTAATAAGTCGTTTTAAATAATTTAATTATTAATTCCTCTACATCTGATTGTGGGATTGGTGGTAACGTGCCATAGGTCATTCGGCATTATCACACGGTCATGTGTTAACCATCATGGGTTAGTCTAGAGTAGTGGTTCTCAAACACGGCCCTTAGGGCCACATGCGGCCCCGGGACATATCAGTGCTGCCCCTGAATTAATTTCACGTTTTGGAAAAATCATATTCGATAAGGAAAAAACCTAACAGTTAAAATGTACTCCGGAAACCTGTCAGTGTTTACGGCAGATACAGGTTCAGTATGGATTTCGCTCTTCCGAATGAGTCTCCTCCCTCTTAGCCTGATATCCTCGCCTTCGGCCCTCGACCTTAACCCACCCTATGCATTTGCGCCTCACCTTCAGAAAGTTTGAGAATCACTGGTCTACAATAACACACGGTGTTTGGCCTATTTAGAAAGTAAGGTGTTATATAAAGCAAATAATGAATGATTTCCATTTGTGTGAAAGTACGAATAATTTCATTCGTTGAAAGATGAACGTTCTATTTAATTAACTCGGCTTCGCCTCGTTGAAAAGAACGTCTATCTTTCAACGAATGAAATTATTCCTACTTTCACACGAATGGAAACCATTCATTATTTGTATAATACAATAGTCTAAATTGAAATCAAGGGTATCCTTACCCGTCTCTCTGTGTCCCTGTTGATCATATCGTAGAATACATATCCATTTTGACTTTTCAAATATTCTGGAGCCGTCTCGCTATCGTGCTGAAACATCAAGCATTCTTCCATATAAGTCGAATAACTGTAAGACAAACATGTAAGCTTGCTTCTACAGTCCCATGCGCAGTCGAAGCGTGTTACGTTTTGCGACTCCCAAACTGGAAATGACATCGATGTGTCAACTCGGCCATAAAACTGCGTTTGAGCAATGTTAGTTTTGTCCAGGCTACACAAAACTTTTGCTGACACAACTGTTAATTTAGCTATCGCCAAAATCAGGTGAAAAATACCCATTTTACATATTTTTTCCATCCCAAAAGTTTCACCATTCAGCTGCTTTTCTTCTATTAATATGTATAGTCTACCTTGTTAAGCACATTCATGTAAATCTCGTCATATTGAAAACAAACCCATCTCAGCACAAAGAGACACAAGGTTTCTCCTGGAGGTACTTCAATATGCAGAAAAAATTTTATTAAAGTGAGATAATACGCATAATTTGGTTTTGATTCCGGCTAGTAACTGTAAATCCACCGCAAGCAGTATGTTTGGTATTCTGTAAGGTATTTGTAACACAACGGCAAGCAATGATTTGGGGTTGGAGACGTTAGCTAACTCTTGTCTCTTGTTACAGTAAGAACAGAGGTTTCGCAGGACAAGAAAAAATCAATAACCTTCGCTCCCCTTGATAAAGTTGAAGGAGGAGTCGATATACTAATTGTTCACGAATTGTAGTAACGGACACATATCGGCTGCCACTAACATAACAAAAGAGGTTGCCTCGGACAGCTGTATACGAGACAAGTGTAGGCCAGTTATTCGGACAAGCCGCATTGAGATCAATAGCTATATATAGCAAAAGGGGACTTGTACAGACATTTGGGCCGACCTGAAGTTGCGAGGCAGGTCGATACAAGGGGCTGTCACGGTCGATCGTAAACGAATCTTCGATATGCTGCTGCACCGAGAAGTCAGGAACAACCACAGACTGACAACAGAATGATGGGTGTAAGGATGACAACACGATAAACTACACATATCCCAATTAAAAACGAGTTGGTTTAACGGTTCAAATCGACACATAGAAATTTTCAAGTGAGCACATACCGGTTTTAAATCGGGATTGGTGTTAAGTGGTCTGTCGACACGGAAATATCCAAATTTATTTAAATTGGTACCCGCACATTAAATATTAATGTAACATAAATAAGTGCAAGTCGTAAAGATATTAAAGTGTGGGATCCTATGTCCTCTTTTCGGCCCGAGAAATACTCAAATTAATTCCAAATAAGCTGCGTTGTAATTTGAGGACCTTTCTACAATTTTAATCCACTGGAAATGGCCAAAATTATTCGGTGTAGGGGGTTGGGGAACCAACGATAGGATATCCCTACTGTCAAAAATGCGGGGCTTGTAGCCTACCACAGACTGACCGTCCCCCACTTGTTTCGGCCCATGGCAAATGCAACGGTCTTGTCATTTTGTGGTTTTTAACAGTCGATCTCAAATTAAATCATGCAGTTTTTAACGTGTTTTTCTACCGGGAATGCTTTTTCTTTTATATTCAGGAAAATCATATGAAAAGAACAGACCGTGTCCTTATTATATCTGGACCTACATTACATTTGAATATCAGGCTTAGCTCTTCAGAGGGCAGGGGTTGTAAAGAGAGCTAACTTGATTTAGAATCCTGCAACAGCAAGAAACCATGACGCATTTGTTTTGATTGAGGAGCAATTTATGTTAAGGATAAGAGACAGTATTTTACTCGCAGTGTAATGAGATAAAAAGAGGACGTTGTATGCTGATTTGAGTTATTGTACCAGAATAACATGTCATAATGGTGCAAATATGAACAGACGTGGGTACTAATTGTTTATTATCCCTACCTAATATTCTTCTTTTTCGCCGTATTTGGTGGTGGAAAAACCAGGTCGTGTGCTTTGAACGTCATCGGTTTGTAGATTGTTTTCTAATCCCTATGGATCTTTA
>WURT03071451.1:0-13424 GCA_009936505.3 Holothuria glaberrima
TACGATGGGTCAGGGGTCCTCTCCCCGAAAACAATTTTAGACTGCCGCAAATGCGATTTCCGACCTATGTATTTTAACAACAGATAAAAATATAATAAAATGAGAACTGGTAATAATTTAAGTTACAAGGATTTACATTAATGCTGCTCCTGCATGCTCGTACCTTCATCTTTGAAAGCTCATACGACTCACAGTACGATGAAGAGTGCAGGCTACTATGTTTCACCTGTTTGAATATGTTAATACTTCGGCAGAGAAGTCACGCCTAGCAGGGTCAATAGTAAGAATTTTCGTCTATTATAGCAAGTCATTTGGTCAATGCTGGATCAAACAGCGCCAAAATTCGGAATTGGAAAAGCAGCGTTTCGTCAAGAATAATTGGTGGGGACACAGTACACCATGTCCCCATTGACCCATGGCTATCACAATGCTACACAAACTACTTCAGTAAATTAGTCCCTTCTAAAGTTCACTGAGGATTTGTTTAGAACAAGCTACCTGCAGTGTTATGCATAACGCAGTCAAAACTGCATAACGCAGTCAAAACTAGCCTGGATTGCCTAAACTTTTATCCAATTTGTCTTTCACATACTTTGGAAATATTCAGACATAGAAATTTATAATTTAAGATGTCTGCTTGAGGGAATAACCTTTGCAGTCAGAATTCAAACTGTGTTTTAAAGAGGCTACAATAAATGCACACACCAGTTAAAACAGTAGTGTACTCTGCAGTAGGTCTTTCGTCCGAAATTGCCCAAAACAAGCCGCAAGAATACACAGAATCAAATACAAGATTGAGAATGACGCATATACTCAAATTTGTTTACTTATGTGTACGTACCTATATTTACTCCTTCCCCGGGAAGAAGTTTCATGATTGTAGGTTATTAACGTTCGACTGCTGTTTCATGAAATTCTTTTAAGCAGCTGCAGAATCACGATGAAATCGTGTAACAACCGCACACCTCAAAAACCCCTAGGAAACATATGAAGATACTTTGATTGTCAATAAAGGAAAATGAGATTAATTGCTCCAGCAAAGTTTAAGGTATCATCAGTCTATCAATTCATAGTTCAGATCATTATGTTTTTCGCATTATAAATGTCATGAGTTCACTTTGAAAAAAAAAATATTTTGCTTGTTTGTTTTCTGTTTTTTACTTAAAGCTATCGTTTTGACGTTGGAATGGGTAGAGTTGCTAAATTTTCCAAATCGTATGTAACGTTTCTAATCGTATTCATATAGTTAGAATGCAGCAGATGTTCATTGTATAAAATTGGGTTTGAATTTCATAGAGGAGCACGTCAACAATTAACCCGCGGAGCAGACTCTGTTTGCTCAGCTCCTCAGCTTCCCAAACCACCTATGACTGAACAAGGAATATGTCGTATATACAGCCTGCTACGTGTGCAAGTCAACAATGTGAAGCGATGACATTGCACCTGCTTGTTCCAAGTTCATTTTTGAAAGATAATACAAGTAAGTCAACTGTTAACATGTTTGAAGCCGAATGTGGAGATTGACCGCAAGAACTTGTCTTTACCTGGATGTAGTCCCTTTTTAGCATGACAAGGATAAACTGAGATTTGGAGTACTCTTTTAAACACGATTTATAAAGAGTTCAGACTTAAATATTATATTTTATGGAGTCATTTTTAACATTAAGTCCATGATACAAAGAAAAGTTCATACGTTTTACAGGTGGTCAAAGGGCACTCCTCCAAAAGAAACTCCTTCAAGTTAGAGCTTGGAATACGATACCTCCAGGACTGCCCTTACTAAACGACTGTCTTTCAACAGAGACAAGTCTTCTACATGTTTTAAAGGGGGAGGGGACACTTAATTGATCGCCAAAAGATATAATTTTGTATATATGTTTTTTGTACAAATCAAATCCGTAAACAGATGTTATTCTATTGATCACTCCCTCGAAAGTTAATGTTACGCTCTCCATAAGTCCGTTTAAGACAAAATGAAATTCACGTAAGGATACCTACTAATGCCGCACCCCTAATTGATTTCCTCCCCTTAAGTCTAAATTATCTAAAGTATGCTATATTTTTTGTCATGACAGGACAACTCCCCCTCGTAATTCTCACTGGGATGCTGAACAACCTCCCCTAACAGAAAATATTAATTTCTGAGTGAATATGGTCAGGGGGAAATTTCCAGAGGGTATTTTTCCAGGGGAAAATTGTCGGGTGGGACTTATCTGGGGGTTGTCCTGGAACCTATTTTGTAAGGGTAAGGTGTCTTTTTAAAAGTCGGGTGAACGAGTTTCAATTGTTTTTTACCAGGATTCGTTAGCAAACTGCAAAAACCTACCGCTACGTGCTTTTTCACCGTCAATTCTACTAGGGAGTGGCTGATATTAAACAGCAAATAGCAACTCCCTGATTCTACCAGGGAGGTGGTTTTTGCTTATACCACCTCCCTGGTTCTCCTATGCTCTTCCCCAAGAAGCGATGCACAAGGATACGCATTTTTAATGGGTATTGTCCCCAAAGTAATTTCAAAGATGGATGGGCAGGATAACAGTTGATCCTACAAAAAGTACGGTAGTGAGCTTAAGTACCCCCACTCCTGTGACTATTGATTATAATTAGAGAGACTTTCTAAGCCATCCAACAAGTTGAGTATGATCAGTGTAAATCAAAATCATCTCATCATTGTCATGATAACAGAAGATATTAGTGTCGTAGGCATAGAAACCAAAGTGATGTCCGTCACTGGCAGTGACAGACATCACTTTGGTTTCTATGCCAACGACACTAAACTCACTGGCCTTAAATCGAAGATTGCTATGAAGTGATGAAAATATGTCTAAAAATTGAATCATGTAGGGCATCTTGATCGCTTGGAGTTGCTCTGAATTTAATATAGCCTACATGTTGTACAATTAACTGCTTTGCTCAGGTAGCTGACATGACCAGGTTGCTGGAGTAAAAATATCTTCTCTCTAAACGTGAAAGAGTGAAAATCTACCAAAACGATTGACTACAGTGACCAATCTTTGTTCCGAGTGACATTTCTCTTTCACTCATTTAGATTACCACACCAAGAAGACTGCGTAGCGCCTCTGTGGCTGCCGCCCCTTAGCTGCGGCCCCTCCTCAGCAATGAGCTGAACGAAAAAACTTCGTCCGCTCCGCCGGGTCCACTCCGAGCAGAATAGAATTGCAGTCGATTTCCACTCGAAAAAAGTGATGTCACTGTAGGATATAGTCAAAAAAGCGAATTTCACTCTTTTACATTCAAGGGCAAATCCGATCATCCCAGACAGTTCCGATTCTCCCAACTACGCAACTTGTAGTTCCTCTCATAACTGTATAAAGCTCCTCCTTGTGCAGACACAAACCTATTTTATTGCTTTAAGGCCATGTCCTGGTGAACATACAAGGCTATAAAATGTAATCCAAACACTCTCTCTGCGTTATGTGGAATGTGAGCTACTCTGCATCTTTTGAATTATCAAACTTTGCTGTCAATCAAAGAGCAGTAACCAATTGAGAAATTTGATACCCCACACAAAAATATACTTTAGGGTGATGAGTGTATGTCTTTAGGAGGGTAGCACTTTGATAGGTAAGCTAATCCTACCGTAATAAACGACGCTGCCTGATGTTAGTAGACAGTACAGGCAGTAAAGATCTTTTCCAAGCCCTTTTCACATCGTGACCAAGTTGGCGAGGGCGCACTCTCTAGTGAAATGTTCAGGAACGTAACCAGGTCTTTGTTGTGAAGGGGGGGGGCAAAGTCGACCCATCGTTTCCATTCTTGACCGCCATCCGGGGAGGGGTATGAGGGGAGGGTGTCCCCCTCCCCCTTTTAAATTTTTTTTTTTGCTGTCTGGAAGGGCTTAGATGCAAAATGGTGCTATATATTGTTTCTTTTTATACTAGATCCCAGTGTTCTCCTCAGGGTGTTTTAGAGGGGCGACCCGCCCTCCGAGTGAAAATAGCAGCCCCTCAAACACAGTTGTCGCCCTCCAAAAAACCAGCTTCCATTTTCAAGTCCATTGCTTCATAGCACATATACAAGTCATATAGTATGAAGGAAAACCTTCCCATCCCTCCAGGGGTGGTTCCAGGATTTATCCGACGGGGGCCAGACTCCCCAAGGGGACCAGCGACCCGAAGCCCCGACAGCCATTGCGGGGCATATATTGCATAAAATTTGTATATGCTAGAGGAAAATAGTTTCGCGCTGATTTAATGTTTTTCCCGGAATCTAAACTGTGGAAAACCGCACGAAGCGCGAGAGAAGAGTTTGGGTAAGCCTACACTAAAAAGAATCTGTGCTTATTTAAAGGTTATATAGGTCAATTGTCCGGGCAGTTGGTCCCTGTCCGGCACAACTCACATTGTACTTCCCTCCTCGAGTCACTAGCGGTACCGCACGACAGAACCCAAGAGAACCTTAACTAAGTTTAGCAAAATGAGATAAAATTCCCGATATTCACATAAATCTATGCATTCTACTTATTAAGTTACTTGAAAAGATGAAAACGGTTTGTACTTTATTAGCTATAAGTAACGGAACTGAGGAAGAGTGGGCAAAGCGTACCTAAATTTTTGGGTTTTATCGCAGAAATGACAATTTTGAAAGCCAAAATGAGTAAACCGACCATTTGTGGCGACAGAATTTTCCCGACAGGGGGCCAGGCCATGCCAGCGATCCCAAGTTCCGACAGCCCTTATGTCGAAGGGGTGGTGAGAAGGAGATATGAAGGAGCCTAACTATCCCATACATTCTGACATTTGCAGGGCATATTTTGCACAATATCACTTAATCCTTCCAAAGTCGAGTTGCGCACTGATAGTGTTATCTTAAGTTTGAATCGTGTAGTTGGAAAGCGCGCCAAGCGCGCGAAAATTTCTGGCTTACACATAAAACATATTTAATCATTAAGAACAAAAAGAAAAAAAAGTTGTAGGGGTTGTAGAACATATCGGGGATAACATATATTGTGTCGAAACCACCTGGACAACCAGATGAAATAGCCAAACTTCGCTCCTTGAGTCGCTCACCAACTGAAGTATACCGCATGACACATACAAGAGAACAGGACTAAGCTCTGCGATATAGGTTGAAATTTACGACCTCTACATAACCGGTGTACTGTGCCTACCTGTTACTTAGTAAGGATGACAGGACTTATGCTATCTAGCTGTGTGGAATGAAAGTATTGAAGAAACTGGAGTGACTCTTTAGCGCGCGTAGCGCTCCGAAAACTTGGGTTCTTATTAGAGAAATTGTCCTGTTGAGAGCAAAAATAGGTAAACCGTCAAGGAGACTAGTCGCCGTCGGGGACTGCATACTTTATCGTATAGACTAAGACTCCAAGACAAAACTGTAAAAATCCCCAACGGGGGTCCGCCTTCCCAGAGGGGCCATCCCCTGTCCCCTCCCTCTGGCGCCACCCCTGCATCCCTCCCTCCTCTCGGTGGCCGTTTTTGCTCTCCTTCATTTTTTCAACATCGCCCATCGCATCCCCAAAATATCTGTGGGGAGCATTCTCCCCTGCCCCCGCTGGCTATGTTGGCCTGCTCGAATGTTAATAATTACTATAGTTGCCCTTATTGTATTTAGGATATCTCGTCCCTAACTATTATTTTCGTCCCCTGAACCTCAGCTCGCCCGATTCCCCTTTTGTACCTTGTGTAGCTATAGACATGACCGTGACTATACTGTAGTGACCATCTCTTTGTAGCCGAACGAGTGAATTGAGAGATAAAAATGTAATGTCTTCCTTTAAAAACGATCACTCTCTTTAGAAAATTGAATTTTTAATAAGCATCTAGCTGGCTCGCCGTAAACAACACTTCTGCTTAGCAATAACACAAGATACATGCGTAGGTTGCACGTGTGAAGCATAGGTGACATCAATGTCTGTCCTGCCAAATTTAATGAAATTTATCACCTCATCGCTCCCGAAGGAGGATGAGATATTGTAGGGACTTTGCCATTTGAACTATAATACTTCCATGATACCGCAATGTCAGCTGAAATAGCAACCGTTGCCATGGTAAAGGTAAATTTTCCCAAGTTACTGGTACAAGGGGCCAACCCATGGTGAGGTACTTCAGGGTGACGTGAAGTCGATAACTGAAGGAGGGGTCAAAACGTGTCAGTGTGTGTGTCCAGTATTGTTTTGTTATTATCTCCTAAACGGCTCCTTCGATTTTCTTCATACTTAGTAGGAAGGTACCTTCAGTAGAACCCTTGTGCCACGCGCTTACTACCGGAGTAAAGGTCAAAGGTCAAATTTTGTGAGAATAACTTTTTTACTGTATTTCTAAGAAGGAACATCCCACTGACATGAAACTTCACACAAATAATAAGGATGTATAGCACTACCAAAATGTGTGGCTGCCATAGCACATGAGGTCAAAGGAAAATTTATACATTTGAGCGAAAAAGTGAGTCACGAACTCCTAGTGGGCTGGACCGATCGAGTCTTTCCTACTTGGTGGGAAAGTATAAACCATGGGTGGAAAATTGTATCTCTCAGACCCCCGGAAGTAAAGGTAAAAGTTCAAATCATGTTCAAATTGCTTTTTCTAAACTTCTAATGTGTAACATTGCACTGACACGAATCTTCACACACATAACAGAAATGTCAAGTTCTACCAAAATATGAGGTTGCCATGGCAACCGAGGTCAATGGTCCTTACAGAAGGGAACTCAGATGTACAATGTTTTGGAAATCTGTTGCTAGACGGTTGGACCAATTTGCTCTAAACTTAGAAGAAAGGTACCCCAGGGTGGAAAATTTTCTCGCCAACCCTCCGGAAGTAAAAGTCAAATGTCAAATGTGAAATTGTGTAAAAATCGTTTTTGGCCATAGTTCCAAGAGGAAACATCGCGCTGACATGAAACTTAACACGGATAATAAGAATGACGACTTTTACCAAAATATGTGGTTGCCATGGCTACACATTTTTGTGTCAAAACACATACTAGTTGGCTTGACCTATCTTTCTGAAATTTGGTGAAGAGGTGTCCCAAGGTGGGAAATCGTATCTCTCAGACCCCCAGTAGTAAAGGCCAAAGGTCAGGGACCAAAGGTGTAGAAACCTTTTTCATTATATTATAATTGAATTCAGGCCTTGAAAGGCTGTTATTTTACGTCGCTAAGCGACCACGAATGTGGAAGAAGCATGTATGCAGTAGCGGCACCAAGGGGGAATGCCCCCCCCGACAGAACCTTTTCCCCCAGTTGGTCCCCACTCAGCTCCTGAAGTGTTAACAGATGCTAATTATTAGCTTTAAAGTAGTGTCTCTTAAACTAATTAGGAATCTTTGCATTAGATGATGCATTATGAACCAAAATATACCTATCCTGAGACTTAATTTTTCACATGGAGGTATGCTTAAACCTCAGAGCTTCTCGCGCTGCTAAAGCTTCAGATGCCGCTCGATTTCACGCTACGCGCGAATCTTTTCTCTCAACATTTTCTGTTGACCTCCATTTGTCCCTAACTTTTAAAATCCTGGTGCCGACACTGCCTGTATGGCTTATAAATTACAAGTTCACGTCGTGTGGCTAACTATCGCTACAATTTAGATCAACTTTGGTGTCTTTTAAGGCCAATTCAGATGGGAAAACCGTAGATTGCTTTTGGATGGAAAGCCTACCTTACTTTGACCCGGCCGGGGATCGAACCCGAACCTCTCGGCTCATGTAAGATGCATTAGCGATGTGAGTCGATATTTGTTATTGTTATGACACTGAATGACGTGTGCTTAATGTCAATACTATTTTGCATTTCTTTTAATGAGTAAGCTTTAATTGACTTTAAAAGTTACAAAACATTACATCAGTCTGATATAAGGCACCGACAATCTTGTAAAGTAAATATACGTTTTTTGTTCTGTCATGTATAAACACAATATGAGTTCCATAAAAAAGTTTAATGCGACAATCGTTTTCATTTTGTAATAAGAAATAAAAACCTCAAGGTGCAAAATGAGTTAATATATAAGGCCAATGGCATCTCTTATAACCGAGGAAGAAACCAAGAGAAAGCGACAATTTTAGTAGATAATAAAGAACAGCACTTAATACATTGTAATTCGTTAGTTTTGGTTTCACAAATTTTCTACCTGATTCTAACTTCTATTTCTTTTTTTTGTATTTTGCAACTAGATCAAACAAACATGGACGAAGAGACGGACCAAAAAATGGACACAAATACTGACGCAAAGATGGACGTAAATGACGTATCAGCTTCAAACATGTCTCCATTTGAACAAATATTTGCTATATGCAAGGAAGACTTTGAAGCCAACGTATCCTCTGAAACCATTCTGTCTCAACTGGTGCCCCCTTTCGAAATAGATTCAACAGAGAAGGAAACAATTATGAACCACGAAACAGAAGAGCAAAAAAATGAAGCACTGTACAAGTTGATAAATGAAAGAATCAAAACCCTAGGACACGTGGGACTCCTTACTATAATTGAAATATTCTGGTCAACAAATAAACCCATTGCCGACAAACTTTGGGAAGCCCTTAAGAAAGGGAATTTTCCAGGTAAACGGAGTTTGCTTCTTATTCAGTAAATGCAGCGGCGTACGCAGGATTTCTCTCAAGGGTGGGGGCATGCAGTATTTTGTGTGATCGCCGGGCTGGGGAGGGCTCTAAGCAGAGGAGTGTCCCCTTGCCCGTTGAAAATTTTTGAAGAATTAGGTGTCCTCACATGCAATCTGGTGCCACGTATGCTACCTTTTGAATTAAAATTTTTGTTACAAAATTTGCGTATTTTTAGGATCTAAAAAGAAAAAATGGCATCAGTGGGGGGGGGGGCATGGCCCAATGCCCCGACCCCTGCGTACGCCACTGAGTAAATGCTTTGTTAGAAATTTCTCCAATAAGTTGCCACACTCTTTCACGGGTCACTACAATCGGCTTTTGTCAATTGTTAGGTGTAAACACGGAGGACAATTCAAAATGTGTTTTCTGATACGACAATTTACAGTGATCTCGAAAGCTACTAAACTGTAACTTACACACCAGAGGCTAAAGGAAAACCTATTGTTCTTCATTTTGCATCTTGTGTGCCCTTATGAGGGGTCAAAGGGCAATTGGAAGGGAAGTTTTCGCCGGCCAGAGGACAACCTCTCCGTGCATTTATTTCTTGGCCAAAAGTTTCCAGGATTTTTTCGTTAATGTTGTAAAATGTTGAAGTTTGAATGTGTGAAATGTTATATACTTTACCTTTGTCATGTATATTTCTCTTCTATTTTTTATTATTAAATGAAAATCCATTTACGTAGACAAGCAGCCGTTTACTCTTGGCCATCTTGATATTCGTCCAGCTTAGTTTAAAAAATGGACTAGTCTTTATTTCTCGATACAAATTGTCTTCATTTCCTTTTTGGCGTAGGTCATAAAACCTAAAATTGTAAATTGTTAACGTACTGAAAAGTCCATAGTGTTGAAGAAAACATCCCGAGAAAGTGATACGCAATTTAAATTTCAGTCGTTCCGAAATCCACTGAATTTATCCATGTTAGTGTACAAACCATGTTCTCCGAGGGATGAATCAAACAGTTTTCATGCAAGTTGCCATGTTAATGCGTATGCTCTCTACTACAACTGTACACTTTCTGTCATTTCCGCAGCTGAAGCATTAAATACTGGACCCGTCCCCAAAGATCCAGACCCACATGAAGGCCCATCAGATAGTAAGATTCCAGAAGACCAACCCAACCAAGTAATAAGTTCAGAAACCGACGACAGTAACACGCAGACAGAAGGCAACCAATTAGGTGGACCCAACAGTCGGAGAACTAGTGTTAAGAGCACCCAGTCGCTTAATTCGACGACCAATAAAGATAACAATCAAAGACCCTCATCCAAAGCGTCGATTAGTGGCTCTCAAAAAGGGATACCTCAGCAGGCGAAGACGGAGAACCCGAACCCATCTGCTGTACCGAAGTCATCTCAATCCAAACGGGAATCTAGAGCTGAGTCTGTAATGTCTATGACAGAAGAAGAAGCAAAAGCTGTTTTGCAAGATTTTTTGAAAAGTTTTAAATCAAGGCGACCTCCCACGAGACTGAAAAATGATGCTAATAAAGAAGGGGGTCCGGAAGAAAAGGGATCTGGAGATTCCCGTCTCCCTAAACTGGAGGAAGAGAATGAAGATCAAGTCGACCAGCTTGTGGAAAGAATAGTGGAGAAATTAAAACCTTACCTAAACCCAGAGGCTTTGGAGGTGATTGAAGAACAAGAGGAGAACGCGGAACCCGTACAATCCACAGAAATTGAGGAAAGGCCGAGCAGTCTTAAGGATGAGCTGCCAAGGCAAGAACGTGCCCCTTCTCAAAGAAGTATCAAAACAGCAGAGAAGGTTCAGAGTGTCCTTCAAGAAATAGAAAAGTTACGTGAGCTGATTGAAGTGGGACGAACTCTCAACTCGGAGAACGGGGAGGGCGTAGTCAATCAAGAGAAAGAGTTGACGAATGTGGTTCTGGCGCTAAAAAGAAAGGAAGCAAAACTATCCCAACGGTTGAAAGAGATTGAACAAAGAGAAGCAGAACTACAGAGTCGGAAGGAAATCCTGGAGAAAAAAGACGAGGAAGTAGAAAAGTATGTCCGAGAATTGGTAGAAAATACAAATAAAAATGACGAAAAACGGCACCAGATGGATGAAAAAGAAGAAGAAATAAATAGGAGACTAGATCAGGCCAAAAAAGTGACAGAAAAATGTAGAGCACAAGAGGACGAAATGATTGAACGAGAATCAATCGTAAAACAACAGGAGTTGGATGTTAAAGCACAGTTAGCTGATGTTGAGCGAAGAGAAAAGCAAATAGAGATAGATAAACAAAGCATCACAGATCAAAAGGAGAAAATGAAGACCATTGAAGAGAAGGTCCACCGACGAGAGAGGGAATTGAAGAATGAAGAGCAAAGACTTCGTGATCTGGAGAGCGAAATTAAAATGCAAGATATAGATGTAAAATTTCGATTAGAAGACGCCAAAAGGAAAGAAGAGGAAGTTAAAAAGCGAATGGAAGAAGTGGAGGATGAGAACGAAAAATTAGATAGAGTTTTGCGAAAAATCCAAACAGAAAAACGGCGCTTGGCTGATGATTTCAGGGCAAAGCAAGATGAATTAACTGAACTGGGCGCACGAGCACGGAAGTTTATAAGTGATTGGAACAGACGTATGGGTAATCAAGTGAGCGACGAGCAGTTAAAGATGAAATTATCTATGACAGACAAAGGCTTAGCGTCTGCAATATCAGAGGTCGAATCAGAGAGGCGAATGCTGGAACTGGAGGCCGAAATTGTTGAACAGCAACTGGAGCTAGAACGAAAGGGTCGTTTGCTTCTAGAGCAAGATAAATACCTGGCGGGACTGGGACACCATCCACAAAATATTGGGGATAACCTTGTATCCAGGAAAAAGGGAGACGCACGTCTACCCCCATTGGGTAACAAGAGTCCTGGCCAGACGTCATTTGCTTTCCACAACGGGACAGAACGTAGTAGGAGAGAAGAAGGAAGTTACGGGAGCCAAAAGGTACAACCGGCTGCTGGAAATGAACGGGGTCGGGAGGATAGACCGGACAGTCTTCGTCTTGAGAGTGTAAAATCAGACGACGGTGAGGACGACAGTCACAATGATGCGAATCGCACGAAACGTTCGAGATTGCAGCCGCCGTTCTCTTTTGTATTTTCCTTGCATAACCCTGGACATACCGCCGCTGACGTGACTTTCACCTCGCAGCCTATCACGACAATCAGAGAATTAAAACTGGCGTTGAAGAAACAAGAAGGAATACCTATAGGTTGGCAGAAATTTTACAGCAATTCTCGGTCACTGACAGACACGACCTCCCTGCAGAGAATCTCTGGTAACACACAGTTACGTCTTTTAATTGATAGGGGTAACAAGCCACTGAAAGTTATAACACCCGACGGTAGCGAGAGGAAAGTTTCGTTCGATCTTGAAGAAACAATTCAATTTTCGAAAATAAGAATTTTTCAAGCGACTGGTTTGTTGCCGAGTCAGATTAAATTATTTATCTTCGGAAAGGAAACAAAGAGTAATAGCCTTCTGGGTCATTTTTGTAAGAATGGGGCGTCGGAGATAGAGGTAGCTTATAATGATGATTACCTGTTTAATTAGGCTCGTAGAGAGACCTTTCTCCCAAACTGAAATTGAGATATTTGCCAATGAGGCATTTTTGCCTTACCGATCACTTAGGCTATAATTTACGAGACTTGACAAAAACAATGATATATGACGGAAGCATATATTCCGTAGACAGTAAGTAACGAACTGATTTGTTGTTTTATGCCCCAAAACTTAACTGCTCCTTGGATCGCTAATTCTGTCATAAGGAAAGCCAATTAGGATCACATAGGTAGAAATATCAAGCTTAGTTTGATCCCTCCTTGGATCAAGTAAAACATAAAAATGTTGATTAATTACAATGCTTTACACGCCCAGCTTTGATCATTCCAGAATTGTAGGGAGTACGTACTCGTACTCATTGTTTTGTACAATTACCTGTGCACGTACTCGTAAGAATGAATTTGTATACTCTTACTCATTTTCACAGATTTTGGAAGCTATACATTGGGGCTAATGCAAAATGTTGTACTCGTACTTTTGAAAAAGACGTATACTCGTACTCATACTCACAACCATCTACACTCGAGTCTCCTCGTTCTCCTAACGATGTATTTACACTACAACTTTGGATAGTTTGCATACGAAATCGTAGGCACGCAAAGTATCATCCCCTTCCCTGTTTGCACAGCGGGTACTTAACTTTGAATCTCCTCTTTGCGTGATCCACCAAGGGCTGACGGGGAATGAAAAGAATGAAATTCCCTTTTCCCTGAGTATTTCAGCTGATGCGCACTGTCTCGCAAGATTGTTTCTGATTGGCTAATGGTATTGTTTTGTATCGATTGTATCCTTTGTTAAGGTTAGGGATTATTTAGGCGGTCATAAAAATGGTCTTATACTTGATGTGAATGCCATTCTTTTCAAACAGTACAATAGAATTAAATTTCAAGGGAAAAACAATTTAAGTAAATAAGATGATTTTAACAATAGTTAAAGGATTTTCATGCAAGTACCCACTATTTGCTGTATAAGGTACCCTTTGGGGAAAAATGGAGTATTTCTTGAAATAAGTGTAACCTTTCTTCAAAGAGGATTATTTTGAATAGAAATAATACCGTAACAACTGGTTTCGAGGGTACGTACCGCTAATCATAAAGTTTCTCTTTGTTATTTACCAGGGCCTTTTTTAAGATACATACTGGGGGCCATGGCCCCCCAGTCCCATGCACAGCCCCCAGTCAGCTTATTTGCCCCCAGTATGGTCCCTGTTTTGGGAAATTTTGTTTTCAAATGTTGAAAATTGCCCAATTTTATGTAGACAGGCTA